>VZTE01006110.1:79450-115830 GCA_013397775.1 Eulacestoma nigropectus | reverse complement strand
TTTTTTTTTTTTTTTTTTTTGCAAATCTGGTTTAGGCTTTCCTTTTGCCAAAGGCTTTTTCTTTTGGTAATTAATACAAAAAAATAGAGAAATAAACCAAAATGTAAAGCAAAATCCTCTTTTCTGTGAATGCCTGACAGCTTACATGTGTGTCTAAAAAGTTTATGTCAGTATTTGAGTGCTGCCTGGGTCTTGAAGGATACAACATGTTATTTCTAAAATTGAAGTTATTTTTATTCCAACAGCTTAAATTATAAACAATTTTTATAATATCTTAAATTTTTAGATTTGAAGACATCTTTCTTTTTTGTTTTTCTTTTTTCCCTGTCAAATGCTGGAAAATAAAATGAATTGACATTTTAGGATCTCTGGTAGGAGTTAAACATAGTTTGGGGGTTAAACAGGTATAATTAACCCTGAAAAAATAGCCACTGTCTTGAATTTACTCGAGAAGAGTTCTGCTTAAACCTGTTTCTAGCTCATGACTATGTATATATTGGTTGTAAGATTTTGTGCTTAAGAGCAGAAAATTCAACATGTGCAGAATTTTATATAAAATCTGCTCCTGGCAGGTGCAATATTCAGGGCAGTACTTTAAACTACTGCAATGCATAGAGTCCTTTTCTATCCTGTGTGATGACAAGGAGGGCATTTACAAAACAGAGTCCAAATAAATGGCTGACATAGCTTTTTAGATTATATCTCATTCTTTTTTCTACTTTCTGTATAGCCTTTCTGTTATAGCACAGTTGAATCCCTAAATACCCCACTACTTTGTATTGTCAGGTCACCTCTTAGGTTAGCCTGAGAAAGCCTGAGAAAAGTTCCACAGGAAAGATGCACTATTTAACGGAATTCAATCTGTCCCAATAGATTTGAATCACTAACATAAATGTATGAATGTAGATTATATCTCTGTAATGAGGCCTGAATCATTCTCAGTTACTTCAAAGGCCTGAAATTCAACCTTCCTTTTTAGCAGCAACAATCAGACCTTAATGGGTTTCTTTATTAATTGTTCCAATGCTAAGCTTGAAAAGCAGCTACCTTCAGTACAAGTCCTAGACTAGAAATGGTACCTGCTGCTTCAAAAACAGTGCTTCTGTTTTTCCTTTTACCACTGTAAAATTCTGTGAAATATTTCCTGCACTGCAGTTTTATAAATTATGAATTAAATTGACCCATCTAGAATGAAATAAAGAAAACACTTTCTAAAATAAATTTGTAAAAAGTAGAAAATATATTTTAAGAATTTTCTTTTTGAGCTGTTTTCTTTCTAAAGAATATTCAGGGAAATGAGTTGCACAGGTGAATTTTAATGAAAATAGGCTCAATTTTTTTCAAAAATACTTATGACAATAGCTTTTGTCATGTTTTTGTCTTTTGATCAGTGAGGAGGCATATTTGGGGTTTTTTGGGTTGGCTTTTGTTTTTTTTTTTTCCCCTGCTAAGTAGGTGACTTGAATCAGACAAAGATTATTTTAATGTAGTTAGAATAAATTTTGCCCTGTATGATTTCCCTTAGTGTAGGCCTTATCTGTTTTTGTGATGTAAATAAGTTCTGTTTATGTCTTTGAGTGTTAATATAATCAACTCGCTCTCAGATGTCACCAGCCCCTCAGTTTAGATTGCTAGATTGCAATCATGAACATTTGCTGCTTACAGCATGATGAGAGATGCAAATGCATCTTCTGGTCATGGGACCCAATCCTGTTCTTATTCAACATGTTGGGAAATTTGCCAGTGATTTCATTGAGAGAGATTTCAGCCAGGATTGTCACTGCTAGAGAGGCAGCTCTGCCAGAAACAAGGTGTAGAATGCCAAATGCCATCAATGGCTCAGATGCCTCCCTCTTTATTTGGTCAATTCCAAACTGCAGAACTTGATGTTATTGTAAAACACCCAATCACAGAATCAGAGATTCAGTTAAGTTGGAAAAGATCTCTGAGATCATCAAGACCAACCTATGACTGAACACCACCTTGTCAACCAGACCATGGCACCAAGTGCCACGTCCAGCCTTCCCTTAAACACCTCCAGGTGACTCCACCACCTCCTCGGGCAGCCCATTCCAAAGTTTAACCACCTTTTCATGAAGAAATTCTTCCTAATGCCCATCCTAAACCTCCCCTGGCATGGCTTGAGGCCATGTCCTCTCTTTCTGTCACTGATTACCTGGGAGAAGAGACCAACCCCCATCTGGCTACACCCTCCTTTCAGGCAGTTTGGAGAGTGTCTCTCCCCTGAGCCTCCTTTTCTCCAGGCTGAACACCCCCAGCTCCCTCAGCTGCTCCTCACAGCACTTGTGCTCCAGACCCTTCCCCAGCTCTGTTCCCCTCTCTGGACTCGCTCCAGCACCTCAATGTCTTCCTTGGAGTGAGGGGCCCAGAACTGGACACAGCACTCAAGGTGTGGCCTCACCAGTGCCCAGTACAGGGGACAATCCCTGCCCTGGTCCTACTGGCCACACCATTGCTGATCCAGGCCAGGATGCCATTGGCCTTCTTGGCCACCTGGGCACACCCTGGCTCATGTTCAGCTGCTGTCACCAGCACCCCCAGGGCGTTTTCTTCTGTGCCGCTTTCCAGCCACTGTGCCCTGTGCCTGTAGCACTGAATCTCTGAATTACAGAGCAAAGGCAGTGGCACGTAGCACCAGCCATCAATAGGGCAAGTTGTTTGATTTGACATACAGTGCTAGTTGCTGAAATATTTACACCGTGTAGTTCATGCCCCCTAACAACAAGGACTGAAGGCCATTGCATTTTATCTAATAAAATATGTCTTAAAGCTTGAGAAAAAAAATCATAATTTTGGGTTTTTCTTCTGAAAAATCTTCAAAATGACAATTTAATCTCTATTGGTTACCATTTTATGTGCCTCTGTGACATTAAAAAAGTGTCAAAATACTAGTATTAGTCCAACATTATGTACAGAATGAGGTATCAGATAAACTCTTAAGTTGTCGAATATAAAGTCTGGAGGTGGGTGTAACTCCTCTGTGTGTTTGTAGCTGGAGTAAGTCATAAAATCAGAACACTATTTTAGCTGCCTGTAGTGGGACTTGGTAGTGAGAGCATACTCCCTGGCTCCTCTGTGCACAGTCCTTTCCAACCAGATATCCAAAACTGGAAAAGAACTCAAGCAGAGTTTAGCGAAGGTTAATAAAATGAATGTTTTACCATTTCTTTTTTATTTCAAACTCACTTGCGTTTCTAGGTCAGACGTAACAGAGACATGGAAAATGTGTCTGAGATAACCAAAATGTAGTTCAGCCAGAGCTGGTTCCACCAGCCTAGAGTCAGTGGTGAGAATGGCCAAGTGCCCTGCCCAGGGCTGAGTCCTCCATAGGAGTGAGATGCTACTCACTCTCTGAGATCTGGTGGAAGAATGAAGAGTTGACTAGGCTAGCACTACCACAGGTGATAGGTAATGATTAACCAGAACATACCCTGTTTCATGTTTTTCTTTTGAGAAACACAAACAAAAGGTAGCAGCCCTTAGGACTGCACAGGTCATCATCTTGTGAATAGACATAAATTGTGGGACCAGGAGGGTTTTGCTGCATTACTTAGATTAATAGTATGTGTGTCTCTCTCATGGATGCACTGGCAAAACTGTCTGAATGCTGTGCTTCAAGCAAAAAATCAAGAAAGGGATTTATTCTCTCTAAAATGCTTATTATAGTTACTCCCTCAAAATACTTTATAGTTATGTTGTGTCTGACAAAACTTACAAAGAGATGTATGACATTTGAAAATATCTGTATGATTTTTGTTTGGTAAATACAGCTATTAAGAGAAGAATAGGAAATAAATAAAAAAATGCATTCTATGAAGGTCAGCAAGAGGAGATTACAGACCCCCAGACATTAAGCTGCAGTGCCATAAATAGCTATGTGTCTGTGTTGGACAATGACTACGTTTAGTAATGGTCTGCTGGCAGCCAGTTTTGCCTACTCTGTGGCACAAATAGAATTGAAAAGGCAGTATTTTCAAGGAGGTACTTTCATCTTAGAGGATGTTTGTCTGTTTTCATAGTACCATGAATGAGGACCACTTAGATTCTCATATAAATATGAGCAATTGATAACGAAACAGCCTGAAACAGCCAAGAAGAGGCAAATGTCCATTAGGCCTTTGCAAATTATTTTCTCCTCCCACTCAGTGTCATCTAAACCTACATTTTCCATGGAGAATCCTGCCAAAGCTTTGAGGAAATACTTCGTGCATTCTGACATACATTCCACATAAATCTATGTGCCTGTGAGTATTCCATATAATGTGTAATGTCAGTGGTAATGATTCCCCACCCCTCCCTGCTACTGTTTTATCTAATTTTTTATGAAACTTTTTTTCAAGATACACTGTAAACATTTTCACTAGTCCAGGATCCAGACCTTCAGCTGGAACAAGGTGTCAGCTCATTGGTGACACTGAAGCTTGCATTCCCTGGAAAAAACTTTCCAGAAACAGAGATAATTTGGTACTCAAATGTCATCTTTGGATCTTAGAGTGGTGTCTGTTTACTAAAAAAAAAGGGGTTTTTTTTGTGGGAGATGTAACAGATAAAACCAAAAAAGTTATACATACTTTCTTACACACAGGGGGATGTACCCTGAAAGGTGCTAACTTTCCAGTACTCTACCAGGGTCCAACCACAATCCCTTTTACAAAGATAACAAAGCCGTCCTAAAACTCTACAGCTCCATCCTTCTTGAGTGCTCCTGAAAGGGAGTGAATAAGTCACTTCCCGGCTTTGCTGGTGGAACTATTTGAAACCGAGCTGACAGCTAGGAACATCAGCCCAACAGCTGAACACGCTTGCCTCACCACAGGAGACCAGGGTAGCCAGCTGGGCTCCCTCTGAGCTGGTTAATAGCTCACACATTGCAGGGGGAGCTCACACATTGCCTCTTCTTTGTCAGTTAATTTGTAGCAGTCACTGGGATAACTTCTGTGAGTAAGCACCTCTCAGCGTGAGGAAGGGAGATGGAAGCAAGCCCTTGGCTAGCAGAGAAGACTGGGGCATGGCCGAGAAGGAAGGGACAGCTCGCTGTGGCTCCTGCTGTGCAGGCCAGGCTGGAGCTGCTTCCTTCAGGCAGGTGTCAGCCTTCCTGAGTGTGGCATCACCCAGGAGATGGGCAGCACAGGGTCTCTCACAGGGTACATTCCACCTGCATTTACACATAATCGCTGTGCAGGGTTGGATGCCATCTTTCTGAAGACTATACCTTTTCACATAATGTGACAAACGTGTCTCACCAAAGATAGCATGAAGACAAGAACCAAAAGTGGGGTCAGCTTGAACATACAGGATTTTTTTCCTAAGCGCTTTGCAGTTTAGGGCATACTAGTACCTCTAATACTCTTCATAAGAGCATGATGACTCAGATATAATTGCCCAGCTAGATACACTGTTATTATTTAGTCCTGGATTTCAAAACGAATAGCCAGACTCTGCTGCTTTCTAGGCTCTGTATCAAAGAATAAGTCCCCCAAAGTCAGCTTATTGCTGAGCTGTGATCTTTTAAAAGATGATTTTTGTCTGTTATGGGGTACTCTCCAGCTGCTGATTATGGTTTTGAAAATGCAGCTTAATTAGTTCTGTATTTATTAGCAGATTGTTTAACTTTTTATTAAGATCAAACACAGAGACAAAGGATAACAATATGGTATCTTCTTTCTAGCATTATTTAAAATGTTTGCAGCATGTTAAAGATTTAAGCACGTCTCTGAAGAGCAGTCATCCGTCCTGCAAGGCTTACGGAGATTATTTTTCTTTATGGCATATGGGTAACAACTGGCCACACAGATCCAAATCATTGCGGATCTTACCATGTTGCCAGTAACTGATGATAATGATTAGCTCCTAAATCCCAGGTTCAGTAAAATTGACGCCACATTTCATGTATCCTACATGTAGTTCAAAGTAAGGAACTTTGAAAATGACACACATTTTTTTTTTGCATGCCAATAATTGGTAAAATACTTTCCCTGGATATTTCTAAATATGAACAATACTGCTGCAGTTCTTCTCTTTTGGAGTTGTTTTTTTGTTTGGTTGGTTGGTTTTTTGGTCTTTTGTTGTGGTTTGGTTGGTTGGGTTGGTTTTGGTTTTGGTGGTTTGGTTTTTGGGTTTTGGGTATTTTTTTGTTGTCAGTACAGCTCAGAGATATGTATCCCCTAAAGCAGACTGAGATTTGTGATCCTTAGAGACATTAATGACCATAACAAGCAACAGAAGCTTGTATATAGGGTATAAGCTCATTCCGAGTAGCTTTCGAAAGTGTTCAAGAACTTCATGCATCCAGAGAATGGAGTAGGACAAAGAAGGAGGGTTTACATCCATTTTTTCTCTTCTTCTCTCCTTGTGATGCTGCCTTGCCTCTAATATTCCTTCCAGCTCTGAATCATCAAGTTTTCCTATTCATATGATTGCTGTGAAAAGAATGTAATCTTGGAGCCATTTCTATCTGTCTAAATGATATAAACAGAAAAGGGCAAGCTATTTACTTGTGGCAAATATTCACTGTTGATTGCAAAACGCACTACTTACATTCAAAATGCTGTCTAAGCAGAGGAGAGCATATGGAAGCACTGAATATGTAGGCTAACCTACAACATCCACAGATTAAATATGGGTAAAAAGATTTGCTTAGCTTCTGAGGCATCTACGACCAGTGCTTTTAATGTCTTCTAAACTTCTGTGAGTCTGTTGTACAGTTTAACAAAACAATGGTGACCCTTGCTTCAGACTGCCTTAGCTTGGCTTTGCTTGTTGGTGCTTGTGTCACATATACATCAAAAGGCAAAAAACACTTCAGCTAATTATCAATTCTGTTAGTTACTTAGTTAGCTAGTAAAGTGTCAGGTTAATATTTCCTACAAAAAACTCTAGGCATGAGAGAGAGCTAGCTAGATTCATGGTTATTAAATGACAATTAAAAAAAATACATTTACAAATAATGTATTGATTCAAACCCTAAAATTTGATTACCATATAATCTTTCTAGTCATGGCTTCCTATGGACATGCATATGACTTTGTCAAGAAATCACGTCATCAGAGAAACCACCAGAAGTCATCTTTCTGAGGAAAGGGACAAGAGGGAACTAAAGCTCTTTGTTTCTCTATGGTTTGCAGTAAATTGTGCTCCTCCAGAAGTCTAAAACAGGTAGCTTGTGCACAGCTACAGTGTTCCCTGGTGGCCTTCAGAAGAAATGTCTCGCAATTGTTTAATATCATCAGATGGGAGCTAGAGAGTAGGCGTACGTTCGCCAAAATGTAAACTTGTCCTTGAAGACCTGTTCAGAAACTCACTGTATTGTGGACCCTGAAAACAGCCTCTCCTATTCCTGACATGAAACGTTGGCAGAGAAATGGAGGCTGGGATGTTGTCTCTCAATATTTTGATTGATGAGTGATACATGTAGATGTCATTTCAAAACACTGAATAAAACTGGGAGTAGGGAGTAGCCTGCCACCTAGAATGGCTACATCCAGACTGGGCTTCTGACAAAAGCAAACCAGTTAACATCAGCTAATATGTAAAATGTATCGTCTGCTACAACAGTAGCAAATATACAAGTCGTATCTGTGAAGAGGTCAGTACTGAGACTGATGTCAGAGAAGTCAATACAAGTCAACTCACAAAATCATGGCATAGAAGTTATAAATAAGATCCTCTAATCTGTTAGAAATCTGTAGCCAAAACTGGGTTTGGCCCTGCAGAACTTTGAGATCAACTTTGAGATCTTTGCCAGCCTTCTAGAAAATTTCTTAGACAATAAAAAACTGGGAGGAGTGGCTGGTACCCTGGAGAGCTGTGCTGCGCTTCAGAAAGACCTCAGCAGATTGGAGACAGGGGCAGAGAACTTTCTGAAAAGAGGCAAATGCAGGGTCCTGCACCTGGGCAAGGAATAACACCACGCACCAGTACAGGCTGGGGGCTGACCTGCTGGAAAGGTCTGCAGAGAAGGACTTGGGGGTCCTGGTGGACAACAAGCTGTCTCTGAGCCAGCAGTGTGTCCTTGTGGCCAAGAAGGCCAATGGGATCCTGGGGTGCACTAGGAAGAACATTGTCAGCAGCTCAAAGAAGGTGATCCTGCACCTTGTGAGGCCATGTCTGGACTGCTGTGTCCAGCTTTGGGCTCCTCAGGATGAGAGAGACTTGAAACTCCTGGAGTAAGTCCAGGGGAAAGCTGCAAAGATGATCAAGGGCGTGGAGCATCTCTCTCATGAGAAAAGGCTGATGGAGCTGGGCCTGTTCAGTCTCAGGAAGAGGTGACTGAGAGGAGACTTCATCAATGTCTGTCAGTGTCTGCAGGGAGGGGTCAGAGGAGGGACCGGGCTCTGCTCGACAGTGTCTGAGGGCACAAGAGACAATGGCAGAAACTGATGCACAGGAAGCTCCACCTGAACATGAGGAAGAACTTCTTTACTGTGCAGGTGACCATGCATTGGAACAGGTTGCCTGGAGAGGTTCTGGAGTCTCCCTCATTGGAGATATTCTAGAACGCTCTGGACAAAATCCTGAGTTACATGTTCTAGGTATAGCAGAGGTTGGACAAGGTGACCCACCATGGTCCCTTCCAACCTTACTCATTCTGAGATTCTTTGTGGTTCTTATGCCTGTGTTTAAGCAGGTGCATATTCCAGTATATTTCAACATGACAGCACCTATGTTCAAAGCTACATGTGCAGTTAAGTACTCTTAGGGCAGATTTATTCATCATTTCCTACTCATACTTTCAGCTAGCCTGTAAAAAGTTTCTCAGATGTTGAATTCTTTTTGTAGAAGTCTGAGTATCAGGAGTGAGATGATAAAGATTTTTAAGATATTAAAAATTACCTAAAATGTAAGACTCAGAAAATTTTGTTTTGAAAAGTACTTTTCCAAGTCTGAAAGATACTGACATTTTCATAACTGAAAAGAATGGTACCAAAGTAGCCATTATATGTATCCTCTCAGGAGAAATTCATTATTATGAACTCAGTGTTCAATTATTTTGGTGAGTATTGTGAAGAACCAGTAGGTTGTATGATCATTTTCATAGGAAGTTTCAAAAGGAAGTTAGAAAGGAATTTTTTGGGTTGTTCTAGGTTGACCTGATCTGGTGCAAGGACCTGTTTAAATGATTGCTGGATTCTTTATCTGTAGTTTTTATGATTTTGAAGAAAACAAGTAGATTTCAATTAAAAGCTTAACAAAATACTTGCATTACTAAGTGACAGCTTCTGCAAAACTACAGCCCAAGCAAGAACAGAACAAGCTCTCTCATCCTTTCACAATAATTTATTTTCCATTTCTTCTTATGAGGATCCTCTCTCTAAAACTCTAATTCTGCTAAACTTGGAGAATAAACAGGACTCAAATTTCAGTTGATTCTGGGCAGATGACTTCAACGGATTCTGTGTGGTTTTCCTGCACTGACCAAACTGCAGAAGATACCTCAGTGTGTGGCAATTCTAGAAATTCCCTGGAAATTCCCAGTGTTGACTAAGGAAGACAGTAATTATTGCTCATTCAATGTATGCTGATTCTTTTTTTCATTGGAATTATATTTTTGCTGGTGTTGAATAATTATGTCATGTGTGCACATTCACTAAGAATTTGATTTAGCATTTTGTTTTACACAGTACACTGAATACCTGTGAGACAGTATGAGTGATCACATCTTAGTGAAAAAGATCAATACTGTAACAGGAAAAGGTTTCTATTATTATTTCTAATCCTTGGGGTTTTTTCCTAGCTAAGTAAGGGTTTGATCTCTGGTAAAAAAAAATTAAAAAGAAAAGAATGCTAACAATCCATTAAATTCTGGGATATGAATTTCTCCTAGATTAAAAATGACATTTGCTTTAAGTACTTTTTTTTTTCCATAATAATTTCTGTGTGATTTTGATTTAGAAAGACAAGTGAACAACATTTAAAGTCTTCAAGACTAACTATTGCATTACTGTATCGTATGAATAACTTTGCTTGTTAAGTGAACATTTGTAACCAATTAGTCTGAAGAATGCATCCTTAGAGCTGAGAAAAAGAGGACCTCATCAGCTACCCTTGTTCTGCTGCCTTGGGCATGGGTCTGCTGTGCCAGCATAACTTGAGCTGTGTGTGATGCACCAAGGTATTTAGCTGGGGGTGGTAGTAGCAGATAATAATAGGTAGTCCAAGTTCCTTTGACTCCCCTAGTACTGAGCTAGAAGAGGAATCTTTTGCTGGTGATATTATTAGCCTTCATAGAAAGGGGATAGTTACTCACAAGATGCTATCTTACTCAGAGTGCCTTCTTGTGTCATGACGCTGTTTATTTGCCACTCTCACTCAAGGCTACATTACCAATCCAGGTTCTGTAAGTCATCCAAGACCAGTCCTGAAGACTGTTTACTCATAGAACCTCTGCTGCTTTGAATTGCATCAAAAATTTAACTGTGCTATTGGTATTGAGCCAGATTTTTTACTATTTTCTCTAAAGATAATGGGTATGAGAAACAGGGAATTACACCAAGAATCACATCATCAGATATACAGCATTTAAACAAATAATTCAATAATAAAAGCTCAGGAAGCTGTAATTTATACTGAATCAAACACTTCAGGAGTGTTTCTGCATACATACACCCTCATTCCCCACCCCTCCTAGCAGTAGCTTTTTGCAACTTTCTAGGAATTAGCTGTAATAAATGTGACAGCAGGTTAAGGTACTAAGGACCTGAACTAGGTACATACAATGTTTGACTCAGATTAGTTGTGCATTATAACTTGACTGTCAGAATGTTGTTTGTTACTGGTAAGTGTAAGATACTAAAAACATTCATTTTTATGAGAAAATGTATTCCAACGAAGTTGGAATCTGAGCTGAAACACTGCAAGAACTGCCAAAAAGTACATGGTATCTGGAGGCATCTTCATGTCGAGAGTGAGCTCTGTTTCTGTGCAATGCAGCTGATGTGAGAATCTGTTCAACAATAAAGGGTTTCAGCTCTTGGGATGTTCATCATCAGAGTCCCTAAGTATCAGATGCTTGGTTCCCCTAGAAGAAGCTACAGCTTGATGCATCTAACCTGTTGTCTGTATTGCTGAGGAAGGATTCTGTCCTAGTTACCACTCTGCAGGAGGCCAAGGTGCTGTTTTCCGTACAGGGGGAAGATCTCTTCTTCTCATTTGAATTTATAGGCACTTCAGGTAAATCTTTGTTCAAATGAAGTATGAAGCAATAATTTGAAACAGATCTGAAAGTAGAAGTGGTGATCACTTTTCACCCACAGTTCTTACTAATAAGATAGGACTTCTTGTTTCAAATCCTTCTTCCTGAAGCAGATTTTGGTCTGCATCTGCAGTTCAATAAAAGGGCTTAAACCATGTTAGGTGAAATCTCTCTTCTTCTTCTTAATCAGTTCTAATGTAATTTTTCTACTTTGTATGCATGTGTACAGAAAAACACCAGCTGTGGCCTAAGGCTAAACCTTTCCTCTAGAAGATCTGGGTTCCAGTTATTGCTCCATGGTATGTTTAGGCATTTTATGACTACCTAAAGAAAAATTAATCAGCAGCAGTTCAAGCAGGCATTGATATTCAAGTCTGTCTTAATTTTCAATCAATTTGTTTGGATGTTAACACTCAATGGTTTGAATACCTCATGGAAATAAGGAGATTTAGTTTCAGAACTCCAGCAGCACATGTGCTGACACCATGATATGTATGTATGTACTAGAGTGCATAGTTCCTTGGTCCTGTCCAGTTTAAGGTGCTCAGTTGCATTTTAACACATTAGAAGTTGATCTGTAGGTGCCAATGCACCTTTGCTGAAGCCTGATGCTCCTAGAAGCATTAAACAATTTTTGAGCAAAGGCTTTCGAAAGTACAATTGATTAGATGACTAAATCTGCCTTAAATCCAATTTTGGATTCTGCAAATAACCCTGGCTTAACATTATTTGCCCAAGAGTAGCATGGTGCGGATAAATTTTCTCCCACATGCCCAAACTATATTTACAAAGGGTAAGATCACAGTAGAAGATATAAACAATACAACTGAACTATGACAGCATTATGAAGACATCACTAAATGCTTCTCAGAGGAAATCTATGCTACATGCTATGAAATTGAGCTACAAGCTGTGCTTGCTGAGGTAACTCAGGAGGCCAGTAATAGAAGTAAGAGCAAAATCTCCAGAATCTAAGTCTGCTACTTCATCTGTGCACCACATTCTTTCTTCTCATATAGTGTCCACTTACTTGGAATTGTAAAATGTCTGACAAAATAAAATTTTGCTCATCTGTGTATTTGTTCGTTTGCTCGTTTGCTTATCTGATGTAGTCTGAAATTTTAAGAAATAAACAATTGAATTTGCTTCTCTATTTCTCAACTAAATATTTCTTTTTAAATTACTATCAGCCTTGTAGCTCTGTAGCTTTGTACATGGTAGGCTTTCTTTAAAATATGGCAAGAAATTTACATCCATTATTGATAAAGCTTTCATTTTTTTCATAAATACTAGAGCCAGGAGTAACTATCATGGCTATCAGATCAATCTTGTGTTTTAACATATGCTGCAGAAAGTTCCTCTTTCCTGTATCTATCTTCCACATAATTCCTGAATCTAATAACTTGTGGTTAAAAGGAACTTTTCAAAGGCCTCCAACAGTGGTGTCAAGTCAACACTGTAAGAAGGAGCATGCTTTGAATATGACATCCAGTCTTCTGGACTAGGAATTTATGAATCTGTACAATAGCCTTACCCCCCAAAAATGAACATTTATACAAAGAAAATATGTTCCAGTTACTTAAATTGAAAATTGGTAATTAAAAGTAAAATTGGTAAGTAAACTTCTAACTTAAAAGTAAAATTGGTGTCTAAGTTCAGAACATTTATTTTTGGATGAAATGTATAAACTTTTATATTTTATTTTCTGCTCTTGCTGTATTTTTGATGATTTAATCTTCTCCATCAGTTAAAAAGAACAAAAACTTAGCTGAACTTGTGTTCATAACCAACAGATTCATTCAGAAACAGATTTTATCTCTCTTTGCTCTTTGTGTCCTGGAAAACTAGTTTTTAACTCTGATGAAAGAAAGATTAGTTTTAATCCTACAGAATGCTGTAGATTTTCTTCAGTGAAGCTAAAGATAACAGAACTGATTCTATTGTAAGTTTTGTCTTAGAGTATCAAACCTGTGGAAAATGTTAATGTCAGATAAAGTGTGGCTTCACATCTCTGCATCACTGACCTTTGTGTTAGTCAAAATGTTGCACTGGATCAGATCTTACAATGCTAATATTTTTTATATGCCATTTTCTTTGGAAAAAATTACTTGCTCCAATTTTGTGGGAAAATGAAAAAAGGAAAAAGAAAGAAAGGAAATAGACATTTACAGGCTTATTGGTTGTTCTGGAAGCTTGAGATTTTAGACTTAGGTTTTATTTTCTTCCTATGAAAATTCTAGAAAGGAAGTTTCTATATAGCAAAGACAAGACCAAACAGCCTGTTTGTCTTAATTTAAAGTTTCTTGTTGTAAGTTTAAATGTCAGCAAACATTAGAAATAAACCAAATATCTCAAGAAAAAAATGCACCTTGTATTTATTCCTTTCTAATGCTTTTGAATGCCACATACCAACCTGTCCCAGGAAAGTGCTGCTGTCATAAATTTCTTGATTTAAGTTCATGTACTGAAAGAAATAGTACTCAGACAAAAGGCTGTTTACAATTCCTGAACCTACAGCCTGCTGCATCAGCTGGAAAAATGTCTCCATTCTTATCCGTGTTTTCTGAATCAGGCTGTGTGTTAACTTGAGGTTCTGTACAAGTCTTTGCAAGGGTAGTGACCAAACTGTGTTATCCCAGCCTGTTATTTGTTGCAGTAAAGTTACTCTGATGGCGAGTTTTGACATCTTTCTGTGCCAGTCTCAAGATTTCAGAGAGTTTCCAGTGCACAGCTGGCCTGCCATCCAGTTGGCCAAAGTCCCCTGCAAGAACAGCAGTCACAGAAAAGGCATTGACAGGCAATCTGAAAGATTTGGAAAGGAATTTGTTGTGAAGCATGTCTATTTTTACCCTCTTACTCTCTTGTGGGTAGTTGATGACAGATCAACTACCAAGCATTTCAGTGGAGGGGAAGAATCTCTTTCATGCTAGAGGGTCGTCCAACACATTACATCGCTAAAAGTTGTATATCCCTGTAATAAATGACAGGTTTTGTCCTGCTGAGGGACTTTGATTTCCTGGGTGGTTGACAGATGAAATTATCTTTAAAGTATTCTATTACACCTCCATTTATAAAAAAAACAAATAGGTAACACAAGCTGTTACAGTCAGATTTATCCCTGAACCAATATCATGGCCAAAAGGTCTACTGTGCGCATCTTCGATGCAGGACTATTTTAAAGAAACCTGAGACCCTGCTAATAGGCAGTAGTTTTAGGAGAGCACCTCTAAATCTTTGGAGAGATTCAACATCCCAGAGGTTGGGTACACTGCAGTATTTTCTGTTTCTCTCACTATTCGTTCTGTGCTGACAACCTGAGAAAGATTTTTTTACTGTTTTTTTGAAATATTGCCCAACTTTCTTTGCCCTGCTGGTGCAGTTTGAGTCAGAAGAGCCACGCAAGCTTGACTCTTTCCTTATGAGAAAGTTGCAGAGGTAATTGTGCAACTTTGGCTCTGACTTTTTTGTCATTGCTGCCCAGAAGAGTCCCTTAAAGTACCTGTTGTAATTGAAGCCTATATGCTTTCTTTTATCAAAGACTCTCATAGAATCTTATAGCGTTCTCATAGAACTGGAAGGGAACCTACAGAATCCCACCATGTGCCTGAGAGTGTTGTCCAAAAAATTCTTGAACTCTGCCAGGCTGGTGCTGTGACCACTTCCCTGGGGAGCCTGTTCCAGTGCCCAGCCACCCTCTGGGTGAAGAAACTTTTCCTGATACCCAACCTAAACCTCACCTGACACACAATTCACACCATTCCCTCAGGTCTCATCACTGATAACCAGAGAAAAGAGATCAGTGCCTGCCCCTCCACTTCCCCTCCTGAGGAAGCTGTTCTTGTCCTTTAAAATCCAGCTTTAACATGAATGGGGCAATTTGCCTTGTTGTAGCTCAAGTGGGATTTCCTACTTAAAGAGACTGGTTTTTCTTTCCAAACAAACAAATAACTAAATAGTACCAACACAAAAGGCTGTTGAAAAACATCACATGCATGGAGCTTACTGAATGACTGTAAGACCTTTTTGATCTTTTAGCATGGACCTCTGAACCCAACAAAATAAACAACCCAGATTATGTCCTAATTGTTCTTTGTGAGCAGAGCTGCAACACCTGGGTGTGTGGTTTCCCTTTATAAATTAAAAGGTCAAGCTTGCCCCTCCTCCATTTAGGAAAACATCCTGTGCCTACGCTCTCAGTGGCCTTAGGCAGCTAATCAGTTTTGCGCCAGTGGGTTAGTTGCGTGTGTGAGAGTCTAGTTTGAATGTATCATGCCCCCTTCCCCTCATTTTAATCTCTACTTGTTGTTTCCTTTGTAAACATTCTTACTATTTAACCATTAAAGGGACGATGCTTGACAAGTGGGAGCACACTCATATCAAGCTCTGAGCTCTGCAGGTATATGATGTGAATAAAGTGATGCAAGCTGCATAAATAGCTGCTCTAGTGTAAATAAGGGACCTTGCCTTGCTTCCCTAGGTCTGGAAGCAGAGACTCACACAGTGGGTATGAATTCACAATCACAACAGTATGCTCTAACAGAAATAAAATAAGAAGAGAAAATAAAAGTTTCTTAGAAAATGGCAAAAAGGGTCCAAGGTTAGGGTGATTATACTGAAAACCACATAGCGTGCTGCCACTGTTTTAATTTTTTTCTGCTTTACAGAGGTAAAAACATCAGACTATAGTGTTGACAGTCTGTTGCTTCACTTCTTTACACATGACATGCTGGTCTTTTTGAAAATACATTACATTTTAAAAATAACTCTTCTTACAGAGAAGACTTCCCTCTGGGAAAAAATGTGTTTTGGAAAATAAACAAGCAGTCCAAGTGCTAACACAAAATATGAGAACTTCACATATATATATATATATTAGTGTTTGAGTCTTTACTCAGCTGAATGCTGAGCATAGCTGAATCTCACAAAACATTACACAGTACCAGCTGTAATAAGCAGATAATAGTAAAGTGTGGCTGAAAGAATACTTGTTCCTTGAAAGAAAATAAACTTTATGCATATATATATGTAGCCACAGAATTTTTCCATTAGGCCTTCTAAGAGTTTTTGAAATAGTTCGAGGGGATGTTAAAAACTGCCAAACTGTTACATTTACATAATTTTATTTCTGAAATGTGAACCAGAATGTATATTAAGCTATCTTGATTGGTTTGTTTTGTATGTTTTTCTTCAGAAAATGTTTGCTGGTGGTGTCTCACAGACTGGTCACACCAGTTGTTTGAACTCAGTTACTGGGCATCTATATTTGATGGGGTTATTTTTGTTCCAAAGATACTTGTTTAAATCTTTGCATTGTATTTTTTATTTCTATCCCAACAAAACTTTGCTGAAGTGGGGAGAGAATTTTCCTTCATGAGCAGAATAATGTATGGTATTGCAAGCTGTATCTTAAATTTAGAGTTCTATATGAACAAAATCTTTCTCAGGGAGCATCCACATGAAAATGCACAGGAACAGGGGAAACAGTGGCAGGTGAAATCTGTTTAAAAGTCACCAAGACATTATTTTTCATAATGTAATGATTCTTCAGAGGCTTTAACTGAAAGATCCATAATCTCATTATCATTTCTGTAATACAATTAATTAATCTGTTTTATGCAATATAGAAATTATCCTTAGCTGTACGGCTAATATAACCAATGTGTGGTTATATCTCTATCTTTGTACCATAGTGCCAATGAACTACTGTGGTTGAACTTGCAGTAATATCTCACTTCTCTTTCTCTGAGCTTCATGTGCTGCAGTGTTCCCATCCTTGTTTGCACTCAAGTTCTTTCTAAAGGCTTGCTACTAACAATGACAATAATTAATGAATGTGTTTCAAGGCTTCCCAGTACATCCTGTCATTTCAGAGCCTGTCTTCTACACTGTAGGCTCTGAGAGGCAGCATTTGTTTTCATGTTTTGTCTTATGCAATGCCAAGCAATTCATTCTGTTCAACAAACAATAAAAGTGGGTGAAATTTTGCTCACTGTTACACTTTTGCAAATCTGAAGTCTTTTAACTCCGTATAGAAAGTAGCAAATGAACATATTTCACGTGTATTGTTACATGTCAATATGTACCTGTGAAAAGCAGAACCCTACCAGATTTCAGAATGAGGAATTCATTTATTAAACCATGAAAAACAGATGTTTCTCTTAACTGGCACAAGAAAATATTTTTTGGGTCATCTGAAACATTCTATGTATTTTATATTGTTTAAGAAATTGTAGAGTCATAGAGTCATAAAATTGTTTCAATTAAAAAAGAACTTTAAGATCATGTAGCCTAACTGTAAACCTAACATTGCCGAGCCCACCACTAAAATATGTCCCTATGTGCCACATCTACGAGTCTTTCAAAGACCTCCAGCATTAAGGTCTCTGAGCCTCCTTTTCTCCAGGCTAAACACCCCCAGCTCCCTCAGCTGCTCTTCATCAGACTTGTGTTCCTGACCCTTCACCAGTGCCATTGCCTTTCTCTGGACTCACTCCAGCACCTCAATGTCTTTTTTCCAAAGCTGAATACAGGATTCACTTCCCTGCTGTCCACACTATTGCTGATCCAGGCCAGGATGCCATTTGCCTTCTTGGTTACCTGGGCACACCCTGGCTCATGTTCAGCTGCTGTTGACCAGCAACCCCAGGTCCTTTTCCACTGTACAGCTTTCCAGGCACTCTGCCCCAGCCTGTGGTGCTGCCTGGGGTTGTTGTGACCCAAGGGCAGGACCTGACACTGGGCCTTGTTGAACCTCACACCACTGGCCTCAGCTCATCAATCCAGCCTGTCCAGATCCCTCTGCAGAGCCTTCCTGCTCTCCAGTAGATCAACACTCCCACCCAACTTGGATGCTGTTGATGCACTCACTAAGTGTGCACTTGATCTCCTTGTTCAAATCATTGATAAGGTTATGTATCCCAGTCTAAACCATCCGACTGGGTTAAACCATGACAGGAGCTTCTCCTCCAGAAGCTCCAAGAACCTTCTAGACTGTTACCTCTCCTTTGTATTATATTTTTAACAGAACCTGCTAAGCTGAAGTCCCCCATGAGAACAAGGGCTAGTGGTTTTGAGACTTCTCCCAGCTGTTTATAGAATATTTTGTCTTTATCTCCATCCTGGCTGGGTGCTCCATAACAGATTCCCACCAAGATATCTGCCTTGTTGGCCTTCCCCCGATCCTTACCCATAAACACTCAACCATATTGTCACCATCATTAAGCTTTGGACAATCAAAACACTCCCTAACATATAGGGCTACGCCACTGTCTCTTCTTGCTCGCCTATTCCCTCCAAAGAGTTTAGATCTCTATTAGAGCACCTCGGTTGTGCAAGCCTTCCCACCACGTTTTCATGATGGTAACTGTGTGATAGTTTTCCTGCTGCTCCATGGCTCCTGCATGTTGTCTATGCTATGTGCACTGGTGTAGCTGCACTTCTGTTGGGCTACTGATCCCAACATCTCTTTGGTGTTAGAAGCCATAATTCCTCTGTCACCATTTTCAGGTAGTTCCATGGTTTCTAACAGATCAGTAACCCTTGCATCTTTGCTGTTGCATGGATCTCCATTCTCTCTCTCTCCACTGAAACAGCAAGACTGAAGGACTTTGCTAGCATGCTGTCCTCTAGCATTGGCATGCCCCTCTCAGGCTTCTTCTAGGGAGCCTGATTTTATCCCTTTCACTGTTCAAATCTACTTTAAAGCTCTTTCAGTAAGCCCTACCAACTCCTGCACAAAGATCCTTTTCCACTTTGAGACAGGTGTGCCCCTCCTGTTGCGAGGCCTGGTGCCACATGGACTGACCTGGCATCAAAACCCCCAAAATTCTGCCAGTTACACCAGGCTCGGAGACAGGTATTGATCTGCTGGGTCTCCCTAATTCTTCTCTCATCAATCCCTGCAAATGCAAGGATGGAGGAAAAACCACTTATGCTTCTGATCCCTCAGTCAGTCATTCCAGGGCCCTGAAGTCTTTTCTGATTGCCCTCAGACTTCTTGTTGCAACTTCATCACTTCTAACCAGAAAAATGGATAATAATCAGAGAGCACTACCAGAGTATGAAGATTTCTTTCACATCTTTAACCTGGGCTCCAGATCATAGTCTTCCCTAAGAAATGGGTCCAGTTTGCATATTTGGTCTCTGTTCCTGAAAGAAAACCTTACTGTTCCTTCTTCCTATTTTTGTCACAGTTTCACACTATCCATGTATTATAACCCGACACTGAATGAGTAAACGCAGTCCCCTTCTTCCTGGTCTCAGTCAAGCTCTTTCAAAGGCTAAAGAATTTTGTCTGACACTTTTATTGTCCAGATGGTTTGTGACGTGTACAGATGTTTTATTTGGTAATACACTGATTATCAAAACATGTCTTGTTGCTCACTTGAGCATTATGACTTGATGCATAGATCTATTACAAAGATTGATAGTCTTAATAAGCGCTAATCTACCAATTCTGTAAGTGCACAGAGATTTTGTTGTTGTTGGGGTTTTTTGAAAGATGCTAGATGGCACTGCTGGTCCAGGCTTTATTTTGAACAGCTGGGTTTCATAAAGCTAATTGTGCAGTTACAAAAAGGGTATGTAAAGTATTACTTAAATTTGACAACTAGCACATTCTGAGAAATATACACCATCATGCTAACAATAATGTTTCCACTGTAACAGTATTCAGGTTGAGGTCTATAAACTCTAGTTAACTGCATTTAAACTTGTTTTACAAATATCCTTGTGTTTGCATTTCGTCTGCTGTATTTCTTCTTCATGTGCCACCTCATTTCATAGTTGTTGAGTTATCATAGCATGGAACTTTTTTCATGTTTCATTTTTTTATTCAAAATGTTGGTTGTGGTACTTTGAAATCTTTTTTAAGTTTAAGAATTAGAAATCTGGCAGTGAAAATATATACTTCTTTTTTTACTGGAATAATTTCTTTCACAGACATTATGCTACCCATGTTGAAAGTAATAAAATAATTATTTTGCAGTTCTGTGGAATATTTAAGGATCTGTCTTAAACTGTCGTAATGTTCTTCATTTTATTCATTTATTGTAACTTGTTTAGCCTGTGGTTTATCTTTCTTTTTATGTTAGGGATTTGATGCCATTATCTGCCAATAGGTGAGGGTTCTGTTTTAGAAAAATACATTTTACAGCTAAAACATGAGTGTAGAGAACAAAAAAACCCCAATCTTTGCAGTAAAAGACTCCAGTAACATGCAAAGTTGCTCCCGCTGCATAAAGATTTGTGACTTGAAAAAGTTTATACAATGTTATTGACTATTCATTCTCTGTTTAGTTAGTATCAAATTCCCTTCTTTTGTTAATTGTGCAGTAAGCTTACAAAGAAACTGCAAATTCTCAGCCTTTTGGGCAGACAGTTGGATACCGTGTCTAAGCGTTCGGAGCAACCAAACGGAACCTGCACCGTTCTGACCATGGGCTGGGTCACTGGCTGGGGCTTAAAGACTCACCTGAGTAACTCGAGAAATCCCTTCAATCTC
Organism: Eulacestoma nigropectus; assembly: GCA_013397775.1. Lineage (NCBI taxonomy): Eukaryota > Metazoa > Chordata > Aves > Passeriformes > Eulacestoma > Eulacestoma nigropectus. Next base: position 95,116 of record VZTE01006110.1, on the reverse strand, counting down.
CCCTTTTGATTTGCCTTTCACACGCCAGTACTTTTTATTTCTTCTCATCTGTCTGCTATCATGTTAACAAGCAAAAGAGAATCTTGGCGGTTCATTGACAGCATAATAAAATGGGATTTAGATTTCAGTATTTGAAGAATGGCTTGCTTTTAGGGTTTTATGCCTTTGTCTCGTACTTGTATTGCCCCAGTGATCAAAAAAGCCTCAGACCCCACCATGTATGTCATTGGCCCTATGAAATGTTCACCTGAGCTGTCCAGTCATAACTGGCAGAACATATAGTATATAACGACCTTCATGCCAAATTTTGCTTATTTCTCTGTAAAACTGCATTATTAAACAATGGTTATTCTGTGATGCTTTTCTCAGGTAATTTTTTTCATCTAGATAAAGCTGAAGATGCAAATATAACTCAACACAGTTGAAGTATAGCCCTCTAATAGAGTACCCCAGCTGTGCAAGGCTTACCACCACTTTTTCATGATTGCAACTGTGTAATATTTTTCCTGCTGCACAATGACTTGTGTTTCTTATCCATGCTATGCGAACTGGTGTAGCTGCATTTCTGTTGGGCTAATGATCCTGTCACCTTTTTGGAGTTAGAAGCCCTAATTCCTATGTCAGTATTTTCAGGTGGTTGCAAGTAGCCCAAATTCACTCCTGTTGTAAATTAAGTGAACTGATGAGGTGAATTTGGCCTTGTGTATCTGCATAGGAAAACTCATACTTCCTCTTGGAAACCCAATGCAAATGTAACCTAAGATTATTGCTTTGAAAATCTGTACTAGATGATGCTCTCAGGTGAATATTGTGCTAAATATTTCATGACTGTTGAGAGATGTTGCTTGATAATGATGTGTTTAGTTCCTAGATGAAAATAAGCACTGCTTTTTAAAAGCAAGGCAGGAATGAACATTGGTAGAAAGTTATTTATTGTTGATGGGACAACTGTAGTACAATATTATTACCGATATATTTTCAAAATACTGCAAAAAATTTTATTTTTATAAGGCTGCATTTTTTCAAGTGATTCTTTTGCATATGTTTAAGTTAATTCTAATATATTTTTTTCTGAAAAAAAGAGTAAGGAGACAGGCCTGACAGCCAAATGTTCTGACATTTATGGGAAAACTCCCGTTTATGTATTAAACTTTGTGTTTTACCCAAAACTGCATTTCATCAAGTATGCTGGCTACAAATACAGTGATGTCTATTAGGATAAACAGTTATGTGTATTAGTTTGTCAGCTCTTCCTAGCTCTGCATAATTTAGATGCTGTGAACAAGGAGAGGTGTGCGTTATTTATCAATAATGTATGTATGTATTAGTTTCATGTGAGAGAAAGCTGAGTAAAGAAAACCAGCGTAATGTGCTCTATCTATTATTAATCAGTGCAACAGAATAACACTTAAAATATCCTAGTACACAATAAGCATCAGTAACAATTTAGACTTGTGACCTATTACACACTGTTTATGATCCTTATTTAAATAATTGTGATGCTATGTCTAATAATCACATAGTGTAGGATTTGATGCAATTTTTAAAAAATAAATATTTATTCAGTTTTCCTGTTCTTATTTTAGACTATGTCAGCAAGGGAAAATTTCAAATTATGGCCTCCATTCTTCAGAAACTTCTATATCATATGAAAGCATTTGCTGAGAATTTCATTGGCTTCTCATATAGATACAGGGTATAAACAGCAGAGTTTCAATGCAAAGTCAGGCCTAAAACTGGCAGAGGCTGAGCACATATTAAGGAAGCTGCATTATTCTTACCAAACAGAATACCTGGAATACCTTCATACCTGGAATACCTTCATACCTGGAAGATAATCCAGAATTAATATTGGTTCCATACAGAGAAAAAAACTCAAGATGGAATCCAAACCAGCTGATTAGAGTCACCTAAGCTAGTCTAGGTGAAATGTGCTGAATAAAAGTGTTGACTGTAGTATCTTTGTTCTGGTCTTGGATGCTTTAGGTATTTTAGTCAGGATTTCAGAAAGGGATCTCAATTTGGAAAGCTTGTGGAGTGCCAAGTGGGTGGGACACTCGTGGCCATCTCATGAGAGATGGAGCTGTGGTTTGTGCTGAGAGGCAAGTTTTCTGCAGAAAAGAAAGGGTGCGTTCACTTGCCTCTGGAGTCTGCTCAGGAGACTGGGGATCCACACACCATGCTGCTTCTTGCTGTCTTCATCCAACTCAATAAATTTCTAGTTTTGGTTTGTTTGTTCAGTGGAGCAGCTTCATTAAGAGGGTCTGAAACTATCAATTCTTTATCTGACATCATCATCAGACTAGCCAGTACCTGGAGGATTTTGGCACAGATAGAAAATTATTTTTTCATAATCTGCATGCGTGCTCTGATCTCTTAGTAAAAGGGAAGGCAGCTATACCAGACATCTTTTAAATGAAAGGGTTTGCTACTGCATTTTTTGAAGGTGCTGCTTCCACTGGTGTTTAGTAGACATGCTCAGAGAATGAATGCTTGCTAACAGAAATAGGAAGAGTGACCTCAAATCTATAGAGTTCTTTTACCTATCTCTAAGCATCAATGTCTGAGGTAAGTGTCTTGTTGAGAAAAGAGTTAGTAGAATCTAAACCATAATTCTGAGCAAATCTTAGGAGAAGGTAAGTTTTGCCTGAACTCTTTTACCTATGATGACACAATCTCCCTAGACCGTAGAAATATTCCTGATGGCAATGTCAGAATGAGGCACCTGTATTGTAGACCCTCACAGCTCAGTGGAAGGGTCTTGGTCCACTCTCTATCTGGCCATGGAAAAGTGGTAAATTAAGTAGGGATCAATACACAACACTAAAGAAAGATGCTCTTTAGTCTGTTCCAAAGTGCAGATAGATATTCACTACAACAGAGGTGCTGCAAAATTTAAGAAGGTGTTGAAGAAAGATTTTCAGGGCTATTATTTTTGAATTAGATGCTTAAATTGTTCTAAAACAAGCATCAGGCACCTAAAGCCTATTTTTAACCCTGTATAGCTATCCTATTTATTTCAAGATTTAAGTCTAGCACTAAAGGCCTGATCTGCCTGCCCTGGAGACAGAGTTTTGCCATTACCTTCAACAGAAGCAAAATTGTCTTTCATTTCTGTGCACACATAGTAAATCTGAGGTATCAACAAGCCCTTCCTGACACTACAGTACTTTTTAAAAAACTGTTTCATTTTTAACCAAGTTAATTAGTTTCCAAGTGAGTAGGATGCTTTTATACCCTCTTAATATTCTCTTTGCAGTGTGTTGGTTGCCTGGGGTTGAAGTGTTTTTAATTAACTATATGCGATAATGAAAACCATGAGAACGACCTTATGCAGAAGTTCTCTCTTTCTGATGTTACATATAAAACAGCGGAAGTCTTAACAATATTTAACACACAGCTTTTTCTTTCCTCCTGCTCCTTCCTCAACACCTTCTAAGCCACAGCTCAAGCTAATTATGGAAGTGTTAGAAAAGGTTGTATACCAAGATTTTAGCATTTTGTAAAGTTATCCAAGCAGAGAATCTGACTATTTTCACTGGTCAGAAAAGACAGTACGGTCTGATAAGAGATGAAGCAACTGCAGTGAGAGCTGCTTTGCTTACTGCAATGTCCTAGGGTGTGATCATGCATGACAGTCAAGCACGTGTGTGCTTAAGGCTTTTAATGAAACAAGTGGGATGCCCTGCTCCACTTGTACATTTGTTATTTTTTCAGCTAGCTCTTGTTGACTGTTGGATCTCTCCTACATCCTGAAGCCTGTGAGATGGATTATAACTAGCCTGTTTGGACTAAATAAGATGGCCAAATGCTAGGAGTTGAGCAAGCAGTACTAACTCTCTGCTCTGGATTCTGTGATAGAAGTCTCATTTTTTGTGTTAATTGCATTGCAAAAAGACATTTGGATATGGATGATTCTCATGTTAAAACATCGCAGGGTGTAGTCCTTGGTAAAGATATGAAAGGATCTGAATTTCCTCCTAGGGAAATGGGCAGGAGTTTTGCAATTTCCTTTAATTAGGGAAGGACTGAAATCCTTGAAAAAAGGACACAACCTAAATAGGAAGGCATATTTTTCTCTCTCACATTTATTTAAATTTCTATTAAATAGGTGAATTACAGCCTTTGCAAATATTTTAAGGTTATTAAGTTTGTATGAAATTGAAAATCTCAGCCTCTTTCTGTGTGTCGCTAGTGGGCAGAACACTGTAGACTCTTGGGGCTGATGGCAATCTCCCAGCCTGCTCTGTTGTGAGTTCCGAACTCTTGACAGAAATTATTCAAGCTTACTTTGGCCATGCAGGGGATGGCCAAAATTCCCTACAATAACACAGAAAGGCTTAAAGAATTAGATGTCTAAAAATAATTGTGGCTCTGCTGTTGAAATATATTCAAGAGTATTAAGCTTGCTGGATATTGTTATACATTGCGTCAAGAGGACACGACACAATGTGGTTTTCTACCCATGGGATTTATCCTGCAGACTATCGTTGGAGCAGGAACTCGAACCCATGTATCACTATTTGGCATGTGTTACAGAATAAGATATGGGCACATGCTGTACATCCTTGTCGTCTAGTTTTTTTTCAGAAGAGCTATGCTCAAAATGGAAAAGAGGAATCAATTAAAACTGAGAATTCATCAATTCTCTATTATGCTGAAAAAAACAATCTTCAAACCAAAGGAAGTTTAGATCAAAACAAAACCTATGATCTGTTGTAGATCAGAGATTTGAGCATTGCAAACTAAAGCTGAATGTACTCTTAGCATAAACTGTTTTAAAGTAAAAATAATTCTACAGCAATTGAAACTGGTGTGTGTAATCCTTCCAGGACCATGGTAGTAGGGCGTTCTAAAATGTTGTTGTATCAGGCTAAGAATTTCTATTAGTTTGTTGGCTTGTTAGAGTTAGGGAAACACTTTCGTTAATATTTGTTTGTTAATTAATATCCCATCATGTAGCAAATGGGTAAACACTTAAGTGCAGGACTGTATGTAATCATCCTTCCTGTAGACAAAAATCAAGAAGGTATTAAATAAAGCTGAAACAGCCATTGTCAACACTAACAGAAGGATAGTGGATAGTACGGTGATTAGATACAACTAGCTCCATTCTCTAAAAAAAAGGCCTCTCCCTGTCTCATTAAAAACTTTCCTGTGAAACCAGTTATCTGTTCCTTTACAAATGCTCTACTACAAAAGTGCTAAATTACAGGGATCAGAACCTCTCCATACATTCAGATTAGTGTTTCTCTGAAGTAAACACCACTGAAATGTTCAAAGTAAGAGCAGTGGCTTTGAAAAGGTGTTTGGGATAACTGTAACATTAGTTTTTACCGCAGCAGTATCCTGATGGCAAGCAGACACATCACAGCATGTCACCTTTTGGCAGATAGCTTCTGGGCCATAATTTGCCTCTCTACTGATTCTGTTTGGGATTCCAGAGTATAAATCTTTGTAGAATTTCTCCAGTTCTGTCCAAAGAACATTGCTATGAGAATTACTGAGAAATTCAGTAATAATTTGTACCATTGGGAAGAAAAGTACGAGATCATGCCAAATATGACTCAAAGCCAATTTTCAATTTGTATTTAAATATTAGTAGTCTGATACAGCTTAAAACCTCTTATTGCTTTAAAAGTCAAAAGTAACACTTTGTCAGATGTGAGAAGTATAAGTCAACTTTCTACTGGCTAATTGTAAATGGCAAAACCCATATTTTAAGAACATTTGTGACTAATTTAATGTTACTTATTTGCTTAATTAGATGACCTTTAAATCCAAGACCAAATTATTTTATAAATATTTAGCTTTCCAATAAAGCTATATCCAGATATCTGTCATTTGATATGAACCATCTGCAACATTTGAACTTTCTGCCTGTTAAAATGCTTTTTTAATTCTTTTGATTTTTCTGAAGGCAATTTGCTTTTTTTACCAATGCTGACAACGCAGCACCTAAATTAGATCCCTCCTCTATGGCATGATACAGGCACACAACTGAGACTAAAGTCAAGGCCAAGCATGGATAGCAACTCTGAACCAGACAATTGGTGAAACTTCCTGTAGGTCATGCACATTTTGGAAATATGAGAACTATAGAAGAGAGACAAAGAATCACACAGACAATAGACTTATTTAGAGATAATGGTTCCTCCTGAACTTGAGTTTTATACAGTTAAATCTCTTTAGTACATACAAATCTCTGTATTATTTTGGAGCTTGATAACTAATCCTTTTTATTAGGCTAGTAAAGCAACTCATGACTAAGAAGGTACTAGTGATAATAGTTTTTTATCTGCCAATAAGCAAAGAAATATTTTGCTGGAAGCTACTGGCCTAAAGCAGTAACAAATATGTCTTTCAGTTTCTTATGACTTCTGTTCACTTGATCTTTTTTGCCTTCTACTGATATTCCCTTTAACTATAGCAATGCCATCTGAATTTAAAAGATAAGCTATTAACTGAACTATTTCTTACTGTTTCACCTGTTCAAGTTAGATTTAATAAACCAAAATATCCCATTACATGAGAGGAAAGGTATGCATTTCCTGACAATAATAAATACAGTTCAAAAGAGCTTTTGTGTTTTCCTTGATGCAGTTTGTGTGTGTTGCTGTTAAGTTTTAAGATAAACATCTGCAGAGTTTTCTTGATGGTGTGATGTCAGGTGCACAGAGTAGGACTTGATCCTGCCAAAGAAATACCATCAATGAAAGGTGCTTACCCACAAGCCATGATTTTCAGAATAGAACCACCAGTTTTTGGAATAGTGAATGTAAATTATTTAGCTTGTGGCATGCAGTCACTTCTTATATAACTCATGTGTAACTGATACTTTACACTAAGCAAATTATTGCCCTTAATGTAATTGCTCACATTAGAAATGGAAGCATTTTGTGTAAAGACAAAGGTAGAAAAGCTGAAGAGGCAATTGCTTTTTTACCATCAGATACTTCTGTTATATTTTTCAGTTGTCATGCTGATATTTTGTACAAATACCAAGGCATTTTATTAAAAATTGTGTTAATATCGCTATTGGTTCATTAAATACTCATCTTTATTATAAAACAAAAAAATACACCTTCATGAAGCATGTCTGGAGCTTAATTAATCCTCAGGGGTTTTTTTGCTGTGTTTTGTATTTCCTTTATCTTGACTTTTTCAAAGAAACCTTTCCTGTGTCAGCCTCCTTATGCATATGTTTATCTTCTCCAGGTTTTGCTACTTGTAAATAGCTTCTAATTCTTTCTAATTCATAATGAGCATATCTATTTGAAAAGTTGTTGAGTCTGGAGTACCTTTACAGCAGTCTCTCTAAGCTTTATCTGCTTGGTAGAGGCTTAAAAATTCTTACTAATGCAAAAATAGGGCACTAATTTCTCCTGTTTTCCCCTTACCCTGGGCACTTGAGTGGGCAGGGGGAACATTATAGGAGGATGAAAAGCTTTAGCATACTCACCCTGCAGGGCAGAGCGTATGGAAGATCACAGCTGTCTCTACCTCTTGGATCTGGATCTTATTAGTGTCATCAAGCAGTGAATCCTCTGTAACTATAGGCTGGACTTTTCCTGCTGTTAACAGGCCTCAGAATGAACTGAAGTTAACCAAACTTTCTGCAGCTAAGTAAACTCCGCATTACTCAAAAGTTTTCTACAGAGCCTAAGACAACAACAAATGGGATAGTTGTTAGTACAACAGCCGCACAGAGCTATTTGATGTCTGCGAATTGACTGGAGTGTGAATGTGAATCTCTTGGGGGCTGCCCCTCCTCCTGCCCATAACCTGCCTGTAATAAAAGGGAGGCAACGTCGCTCAGGCTGCAGTCCTATGGAGGACTAATAATGCACGGGTAATTCATCTGCTGTCTAAGCCAGAGCAAGCTCTGCCTTTGCTACCTGTCCCATTCTTGCTACCTTTCATGTGAGATGGACAAATTGGAGACCAGGAAAGAGGAATGCAAAATGCCTTTACGTAGGACAGAACATATAAGCAAACAGCCAACCTAGAAAGCAGCACTATGGGGGGTGTGGAAAAACGACAAAACAAAATCACTCTGACCTCACCCCTTCCCCCCCACTTTCCTGATGTTTTTCTTTGTTTCATTTGGTACTTAATAATGAGGGAGCTCATTTTTATGAAATATGTTCATGATAAATCTGATACCTTTCTTTTGTAGTGTATTATACTTCCTATAAACACAGTGTAAACCTGTGAATGCAGCTTATACAGATATCTTACTATAATAAGCTGAACCTGAAATGCTTGCGAAAATACAGCTTTAATATCTGCAGATTTCCATGGCTTTCATGTCATGAAAACTGGCTGTCTGTTATTAGAGGATTTTTTCAATAACATGCAGTAGTTAAGAACATCATTGGTAATAAGACTAATAACATTGCATGCATAATGCCAATTTTTTTTTGGAATGTCATCAAATTGCTGGCAAGAATGGATGGCAAGAAATAAATGTAAAATAGACTCTCTGTTATTAGAGGTCCTGAGTGCTGCTATGTTTAAAAAACTTGGACTATAGTTAACAAGTAAAGCTAAATACAAGAGATCAGTAACCCCAGCATATTCTGGGCTGACACGGTAATTACAAGTGACTACATATGGAAGTGTCATTTGAAAGTTACATTACATTAAGTAAGGGCAACACCAAGACACTAAAAGAAATTTCCCATGAAAAGGGGTGGAATCTTTCACCCTCTCATTGCTGCTTTACATTTTTTTGAAAAGCAGATCTGCTTGCCTATATAAACTCTGTTTATCTGTGAAATGGATTATAAGAGACGGTTAGATACCACAGTTTAGTTATGTCAAGACATGTAATTTCTTTCAGATGAAACTGAGGTACACAGATAAAAAATGTAAAAGTGTGTGACTATAGTCCAAGTTTCTGGCTTTCAATCCCCTAAAGAAATAGGTATCCTGTCTCAGTGAATTCTTGTTCTTGGATCCTTGTACATCAGTGATGCCTGCAAAGAAAGGGGAAGACAAGGTGTAAAGGGTGCCCTGTGAAGAAAGAATAATCCAGATATTTTTGAAGCAATCAGCATATTAGGGAGTAGGGCCGCATGAGTCTGAATTACCTATGGCACAGAGCAAAGATTTTATATTTTGTCTCATTAAACAATTGTTTGTACAGATCTGGAGCCTTTCTTCTAAAGGACCCATGGGGCTTTTCCAAATGAATTCTCTATTGAACGTTGTCAAAGGTTTCACTAACTTTAATGTGATCCTACCTTGAAAGCAAAAGCATCTTCAAAATATACATGAAGACCTATATCCTCTCTAACAGCAGCAGTACAAGAAGCTTGATTTATGAACTGAACCAAAACAGAGTGGTCGAAACTACTTTGGCACTAAGGTAGCTCACGCCCTGGATTTGCTAAAGAATGGGTTAATGCCACAATTTTGTCAAACAGTACAGTGGTATTTGATGAAGAGTTATTTTATTAGGAAAAGAATCTGTTCACAGAATAGTGCCACCTAGCACCATATTAGGACATCAATTTGTATGGCTGAAAGAAAGAATGTGACCTATCCACCAGCCTTACTCACCGCAAAATCCTGGGTTGGAAGTCTTCCACCCAAATTTGGCTAGACTTAGCTCTAACATCCTTGTAAAATGTCAAAGTCAATCTAAGATGGGGGTAGTTTGTGAGTGTCTTTTAATTTCTCCCAGAAAAGCTCTCTGTTTGAAGTCTGATTTAGCAAAAAGGTGGTCAAGGGAAAAAAAAAATAAGTTTGGCACTTGCAATGCAAAAGCCTGTTCAAGGTTTCAGTGGTGGGTTTTGTGGGATGTAGTATTTTGGTACAGACTGGTTTTCTGAGACAGAAATTCTCTATGTAAATTAGACGGGGTTTGGAAGTCTGAGTTAAGTTCTGATTTGATATCCCTGAAATCAACTTCAGATATTTCAGTACTCTAGTTTTACTTAGTTAATTTATGATGTTGTTGACTTATAAGTGCTCTTGGCCTGTTCTGGATCATGAACTTGGAAGTCTTTTAGCCACTAAGCAAAAATTTTCTCCTGGAACTGAAAGCTACTTTCCTAGGGGGGCTTACTGGAACTGAAAGCCAGTTCACTACAGTTTTCCAGACATCACATCTGAAAAAAAAGTGAGTTAGAAAAAAAAAAGGTTGTAAAGCACAGTTTTAAAAGAACTATGTTGCACCTCTTTTTATTTGAAAAGTCTTGGTTTTGGTTTGTAGGAGATAATTTACTTTTTTAAAAATTTCCTTCTACCTGTTGGAGGGAAAGGATAAGAAAAAGTATACCTGCCACCTAGCAGACAATAAACTTAAAATGTTTTCTCAGCAGCAGTTTAAAATTTTTTTCTGAAGAATTTAATTCTGATGTCACTGTAACCAGATGAAGTAAGTTTATGTAGATATAACAACACTACATGCTGTTGATTGAGTAGAATCATTGAAAGATGTATAAATGAATTGTGAGATTTGAACCTTTGTCATCTAGAATATCATGGAAAACACTGAATGGCATCTACTCCTAATTAGATTTAAAAATCTGAAATCAAAAGCCTGAATAGCAGTAAGTCAAGACTGTCAAAACCAGGTTAATGAATTTAGACTTTTAATTTGCTTTTAAGAGAATTCCTGATAAAGTCTCAGTCTCCATTTGAGTTTGCCATAATTGCTGTTTTACAGTCTAGCTACATGACCTGAGCGTTTCTTCTGCTCAGTTCACACTGGCATGGCCTGCTTTGGGCTTGCCTCAGTTTGGTCTGCAGAGTTGGGTGGTATGGGATCCACACAGCTGCAAAACAGACACTGCTATAGTCTCTTGTTTGAACAGATCAGAGAATGCTGGAAGAAAGAATTAAACTGGTGGTAAAAACTGCTAAGAGAGTGAAGGTGAAGGCTCTCAGAAACAAATGATCTTTTTCATTTTCTATGTGAGTAGTGAAAAAGTACTAGTGCAGATTATTTCTTTGGCTATTCTCTGGTCCTGGGGTATTATCCTTCTGATTTCTTTCAGGAAAGTGTCTTTGGTGACAGTACAGTTTGAAAGAGTACAAATGAGATGAACAAGGAGCAGAACAAAAGTTGTTCTTGTGAAATACCAGCAAAATTAGAAGACTTGCTTTTTCCTTTATTATATATTGAACTTGTTGGACACTGGTTTCTTACACGTACACACATTCAAAATGAGGAATTTTTCACCAGACTACGTTTTTGTGCCTTTCCCCCCTCTTTCTATGGCAAGCTTTCTCTTTTTTCTTATTACCTCAAGTCAGAAGAGGTAAATAAGAAAATCAGCAGTAAGGGGATGCTGATGCTAAATGGACTCAATATCCTCAAAAAGCAGTGGGATGAGTTGCTGAATCTCATTATTTGGGCAGCCTTTTTTTGGGCTATCTAGATTTTTTTTTTTTTAATTGTTATCTGTTGTGTGCTTATTTGTGCTAAATACAGATGAATATAGTTCTAAAGGAAGCTAATAAACTTCTCTTATTCTTACTAATTCTGGAAGCCAAAGTCTAAATATGAAAATATGAATGGCTAGCAGGTACACGTATTATAAATGCTACTCCTATTTATCGCTGCCTTCTATAAATTTTCCTTTGGAAAGACCCTTCACATCTTTAAAAGTAAAACATTACACAGGCCAGGTGTTAATAACCACACTAAAACAAATTCAGCTTGTAGTTCTATCAGCATAAATATAAAGTTATGGAGTTGCCTTTCAGTAGGCCCTGGGGAGGAACAATGCACATCCTTTGAGACTTCAGAATCATTCAAATGGATGTTGTTGTTCTTGAAACATTAAAGTGAATGATGAAAATAAGGAAGCGAGTGCTGGCCAGAGGTTAGCAAGGGGCAAACAGTGTGCAGCCATGTCCATGCAGCTATGCTGCTTTGCCTCCTTTGCTCATGACCTGCAACGCCCTAAACACTCTAGTCCTGGATCTTTGTGGAAAAGCAGTTGCAAGCTGTGCCAAACTGTGTGATGCTTTTGTGCTCTGAATACATGTCCTCCAGGGTCTAGGATGAAACCACCGCATTCATTTGCACTTGAGTAAAAACTACATTGTTTTTGCAGTCATTTGGCACCATGTTCAAAAAATATAAGGTCAAATTCGGCTCTAGTGTTGCAACTCAAATGATTTAAATGGCATTTTGCCCACCTACATCAGAGCTGGATTTGGCCCATCATCTGGATCTACTTAGTGAATACTGTGCTAAATTTTCAATGCCTTGCACAGGGTTTTAGTTATGTGCTTACCATTGAATTAAATGGGAATTGTATTCTTAGGATCTTATCCAAATTATGAGACTGTAGGACTGTGAAGGGAACTTATTTTTGTTAAAGTTTGTGCAGCACCAAGCACACTAGAACTTAAATTACTTTTTAAAATTAATGTATTTTAAAATTTTGCCTAGATTTATTAGTTAGTGGATATCTGCAGTTTTGATGATCAAGGCAACTGCACAGTAAGTCAAAAGTCTTTGGAAATAGATTCATTACTTGTCACCATGTTTTGAGCCAAAAGTGATCAAGTGGTTTTGGTCATATTTGTTTTTCATGCAAAATTAAGTTTTCAAATGCATTTCATTTTTCAAGAAAAAACTTCCTAAAAATCCTTCCAAATGTTTTCTTTTTTGATTGTCAAAATATCTTCCTTTGACAGAGCACACTCTTATTGACTCTAACTCACCTAAACCAAGTGCGACATTTGTTCCTCCAAGATCTTTATAAAAACAGTACACTGATGAAGTCTTGGAATGAGAAGTTTTTTCCCCATTTCTAAGAATCTGGTTAGTCTAAGCATGAAGGCTTTCTAGAATAGAAATTAGCAGAAATTTTTGTTTTAGTGAAAAGAATATAAATTTCGTATTGTCCTTCCACTCTTGGCTGATATTGTTTCAGATCTCATTAAATCAAATAAAAGCAATGATGTGAAATTGCCTAGCTAAGGCACTTAGCTTTAGATTTATCTTGTGGTTGCTTTCATGTAGATGTAATTTGTCTGTCCTACCTAGTTCTAAATTCATCATTGGTGTCCAAATATCTTATAATTTGGGATACTGTTTCATGATGTTGAAGGGTTTTATAAGCTTTAAGCATATGTGAAGTATTTGTGCTGACCCTTTTTTTGCCCTGTCTGGAAGCTCAGTTGCTTACAGGGTGTGCAAGGAATTAAGGAAAACATGGAGTGAGGTAGAAGGTCACAGTGAACATGTGAGGCGTGAATTCTGCAGCATTTACACATACAGAATTCTGATTAATTATGGGAAAATGATCCTCTAAAGTCAGTGGGACAACATGGAAAAGGCCATCACTAGATGAGATTTCTAAAAGCACATTAAATTAAACAAAAATGCAAGTGCATAGGACTAGTGTTGAATTGAGGCAGTGAATGCACTGGCATGAAAGCAAAGTCTTTGCTCCATACAGGAGAGCTCTGCTCCTGAGGGATGTGTGGTTGAGAATACCGAGGATGACCAAGATGCAGCCAGTCAGAAAAGAGACCAAGGATCCTGGGCTTATTCTGTAAAGGTAATCACCAAACAAGAGCTGTGAAGCTCATGTGAGTCAAACACCTAGAGGATGTTTAGCAAGCCAAAAAAGCAGGAAGCAGCAATTGTAACTAATTGAAAACTTGAGAGATTTGATCTGGAGCAGTACTACGACAAGACACAGCATGTTATCGACAGAAAGCCAGCCTGTAGGATTTTATGGTGTATCACTTAAAGATAAAAGAAACTAAATTATGAGCTGATAGGACATACTTTATGGTAATAATTATTCAAAGTATGACCACAACTGGAGGACATGTGTTAATTCTGATCCCACAGGTAGGTAAAGACAGTTCATAGCTTACTCCTGTAGCAGACAACATAAAACATTGGGAACAAAATATATCAAATATATTGGTTTGACTGTAATTAAAGTGAGGAAAAGGTCACTGTGGAATGCTCTGGATTCTTCAGAGAGAATTAAGTGATATGTCCCAAATCTTTGGGAATAGAAGATATTCTCAAGTGCTTAAACTATTTCAACTCTTTACATGGAATAGAGTATAGCTATGTGGCAGGAACTGGAAACATTCTAAAGGTATCCAAATGAATGTTTTCAATTTAGAGTACACTCTTTAACACACAGGAAGATGTAGCAAGTTTAAAGTAATGTCATCTGTCCTGCTGCACCTCATATCCCAGAAATGACTGTTACAAAGGACCCAGAAACTTCTTCAAGAGGGGAGGAAATTCATAATTTTCAGAGAAGAGACTTGTACACAGTCTGGATGCCTGGGCAATGCCATTGTAGTACCAACTAATTGAGTGACTTTTGACAGAGGAACAGCAAAAAGGATTTGAATTGGTGAAGAAAGGATTTTTATGAACTAGATTGTATTTAAATTTCCAAGTTGATCCTAGTCACTTGCGGCTTCTGTATGGGAAATTACTTTTATGCAATGCTGAAAGTTGCTGTGGGATTTGCACTTGAATAAATTGAGCTTGATTGGTGTGGAGTTTGGAGGCTGCAAATTAAATGCTTAAAGTCTTGGTGAAGACTATAAATGCTAGAACATAAAAATAACAATTTTTTACTTTTCTAGTGTTCTATTATCCATTGCTTTTACAGAGCTCATTTTTGTACTTCTGCTTTTTTTGCTGATGTAAAAAGCACTGGTAATTTTCATAGTCCTCTCTAGGTAGCTGTTGTTGCAGTGTTACATTATCTGTCTGCAGCTCAGTATTCCTGAATACAAGGCAGTTCTGAGCTGCAAGTAAAGACAGTAGAAGCCCAAAAGAAATGAAAATAATTATGTTCCCAACCAGGGAGCAGAAAATGCTTGGCTCTTGATTAGAAAAAGTAGCCAGAAAAAGAATTCCAAACTTAGACACTTTTGGAGAGAGCCTAGCCCAGTAATTAAGAAACTAAACATTTTATTCTTGTTGACTCCAAAAGAAAGAGCTCATTTCTTTGTTGAGGACCTGGTGCAGAAATTTAAGAAATATCCCAGAGGGATGAAGAGGGAGTTTGGAATTATCCCAGCAAGTTTTTTGCCTAATAGAAGATGGCTTGTGGAAGAGAAATTGCTCAAAACTTGAGAGATTTCCTTGCAGCTGATAGGTCTGGCTAAAAGTTGCTGATAATTTCAAACAAAGAACAAACAATACTCTCTGGCAGAGATTTAGTAGAAAACTAACAAAAGTCAGGAGATGCACTATTTGGATTTCAGGAGTTTGGAAAAAGATAAAACTTCTGTATATAATTTTCTTTAAATTAAAGGGAAGGGTGGTAGAAAATGGGTTGTAATCAGAAGGCTGGGTAACAAAATCTACCAGTTCTTACACCATTGTCTTTCTTATGTATTTTTTCTTTTCAAAGTGGGAAGAAGGAGATTAAAATCTGCTTGTGCTAGTTGGATTATTTACTTCCAGTGTCCTAATGAATAATTTCATTTCAATAAGCAAGCACTGTAATATAGAGCTGTAGCAGTAAGGCAGATGGAGGTGATTTTCACAGTCAGAGACTATTCTGAGTTGGCAGAGACTCACAGGGATCATTGAGTCCAACACTCAAGTGAATGGCCCATACACGGCTCAAACACATGACCTTGGTGTTATGAGCACCATGTTCTAAACAAATAAGCTAATCTCAGGGTCGCGCTCTTTTTTTTTTT
>VZTE01006110.1:60284-79386 GCA_013397775.1 Eulacestoma nigropectus | reverse complement strand
TTTTTTTTTTTTTTCATAAATGTATTGATTATCAGGACTCATAAATGTAGCGGGAGGCTACTTCTCAGGTTATATACTGCAAGAGCAGTATAACGTGCTAGTGCCGTCATCGCTGATTTGCACTCAGCAGCTGTTTAAATTGAACACCAATACTGTTCTGAGCACTGCTTTAATAGAGGTCTATGTATATGCTTTTCAGATACACTGTTCATTTAAAAAGTATGACTGGCTGTTTTATATTGGTCCCCCAAAAATGCATCTAAGAAGAATGGAAATCACAATGATCAATACAAGTGATAATTGGAAGGGAGTATAAACACACAGGAAATTTTACACTAAGTAGATGGTGGAATCATACACACTAGAACACAACATGCCCACAGAACTGCATTTTCAGAAGTCACTTTCAACTTTTGGGCAAAATTTCTTCCAGAATTTTTTAGACATTTAATTAGCTATAAAAGTATCTGTCCTTACATAGCTTATAATGACAAATTTAGAATAAAAATTTCTTTTGTGGAAATAAGATTAGGTGGTTTTCTAGGACTCTTTCCTTTCACTTACCCGCTTGACCAGCTCAATATAGGAATGGTTTATGACTTGTTTTGAGCAAATAACCTTTCACCTAGATCCCTAAATTGGCCTTCAATTTTTTCTTTTACCAGGTGGCTTTTATTTTTAAATCTGGTTGTTCCAGGTTCATGTAGGCTGTGTGAAATGGCAGCCTAACACCTCTCCTGTTCTTGTCACCTTTCTCCTGACACCCCCTAAAGCCAGAACACCACCACAAAAGTCCTGCCTTCTCTTTGTGCACTTCCATTCAGATACAGCTGCCTGGCCAATGCTATTGTACTCTTAAGCCTCTATAAAGCCTCTGGACCCCCTCCCTCCTCCAAGCCAGCTGCCTTGCCTTGGCCCTGATCCCATGTGCCGAACCTGAAGAGCAGGTTCCAGTGCTGGTTGTATTCTTGCAGCAAAGGCTGCAAATCACACAGGCTGCCAAAGTGTGACCTCTGAGGCACAAAGCAGTGACATAGCAGGGATCAGCTGGAACTGCTGGTGTAGGAGTGCTCCAACTCAGGTAACCCATCACCATTGTTAAGGAAACTCTTTAAGCTCAGCAAACTAGTTTTGAAACATCTGCTCCCAAACCTTTTCTCATGGTAGGGTTTCGATAATTGGTAATCCGTATAGAAGAATACCTTTCAGTTCAGTTTTGGGTTGGATGGTTCAGTGTATGAAAGGAATATTAAAAACAAGACAGGTTTTTATAATTAATAGATCCATTCATATCAGTAGAGTAGTGTATGTGCCTTCCTGAATAATTATTTATTTAGTTTTATCACTATAGTTCCAAAACCACTGTGATGTGTAAATAAAAGTATAAGCTTGTAAGTCATTATTTTAAGTAAAGGAGTAGTTAAAGCACATATTCTAATAGGTACTTCAGTAACTGCTTCAGAAATTTTGAAATTTGGAGTGTATTTCTAATACTTATGCTAACACCTAAGTTTTGTGGTTATAAGCACAGTTCTTCTTTTCTTGAGTATCTCTTCTACCTACTGGTATGTGTTATTATACATACACAATGTTATTTTCTTTTTTTTTCTAGCCTGAAATTGAATTAGTCTTTTTGCTTCCTGTTGTGGCAAGAAAATAAGGAAAGTCCTGTTCCTTCCCATGGAGAATGATTTCAAAGCTAGATATATCACTTAACATTTCTTAAAATTGCTTTCTCTGTTCCAAAGCAATTTACAGCTTTCTATATTTACAGTGTTTCATAAAAAGAAATTGTGTTTGGCTTTGTTGAATAAAAGCTGAACAGCTTGAAGTGAGGTATCTTCAAAGTAACAAGAATATTGTGCAAATACTTCAGAAAATCAACTAAAATAATCATAATCAAATGTTGCTCAATTGCGTTTGGATCCTACAGGCTAAACTCTGATCAGAAGTTTCAACCAAAATGCTGCAAAAGCTGGGATGGGTTTACTGGTGCTCTCTCTTCTGGACCAAAGTTGTACAGATTTGTATTCCAGCTAGAATCATTCCAAGAACTTTGTGAACAAATTTAATCAAGTCTGCTTTTGATGCTACTTTAAAAAAAAACCATATTTAAAGTAAGGCTTTCATAGCTTTGGAAAGGTTGAACTGCCTTGTTAGTACTCATGGTTATGATTGCTTAGCTTTGTGTTGCTACTTTATATTAGCAGCTCTCTACATTTAGTATTGTTTTTCATGATGCACTGCTTCATATTGCTAAGAATCTCATCTTTTGAGAAAACTATAGGGGAAAGAAAACTATTATGTCTTCTGAAAAATTATAGGCATTAGAATATTTTGATATTAGCATGTCTGCTGTAAACTCTGTACCGTTAGAAAGACACTAACTTTTGATTTACATTTCTTTGGGAAGGCTATGTTTTTGCTGCTTCTGTATTCCCTTTCTGACATAGATGCATTGTCTTCAAAGATCATCTTTTTTCATCTTAAACATTAGACTGTGATGGTTTTGTGTGTGGAGGACACATAATACAGGACGAGACATTTTTTCATGTCAGTGTTCTTTTTCTTCCTGTTCTTTTCTGCTTAGACTGTCCTGAAGTTTTTTCTGTGTGCTGAAGTTTCACCCAAAGGGAACAAGGTGTGCCATTTTTGTCAGCATTTTGGACTAGAAAAATTGATAATACAATCTCATCTCTCCTCTGTGTTGCACTAGATGCTCTTGTTAAAAGAGGGGCTTTCAAGAATGAATGTGCTGTGGAGAGCAGTCAGAGATCTGCAGCTAAGGAGCAAGGGCTGAAAGGGTAGTCTTGGCCCTTCCACTAATGCTTTGAAATCTGAAGGACTGAGAGGTGCATTTTGATATCTCTTCATGAGGAGAGCCACTTGGAAATGTACCCTCTGAGAGTACTCCAGTGCTTCCTTCTCTATGAACAGCAGGCCAGGTTATATTAGTGAACATAACAGCAGAGTTATTCTGATAGTTTTTCTTCTAGTCTTTGTTATCTGTAAAGAAGTTTCAACATTAAGAGTGCAATTTTGCTTTAGAAACATTCCATAATTTTGTTGTTTATTGGTACTTGTGTCTTGCATTATTAAAATGATACATTTTACTAAGGATTTAATTTCAATAAATATTTCGACCATTTCATAAAGCATTGGGTAAACAGGATAATTTCTTTTAAGTGGTATTGCTAGACTCAGAATTTATATTACTTTTTAATCTTACAAATGGTTCTGTGTGGAACTAGCTGAAAAAAACCATAGAATTATAGTATGCATTTAAAACTGCATGTTTTTATCTGGTCATAGACGAAGAGAAAACTTAAATAATAATGCAGTTTGAAAAAAAAGAATCCACAAGCTGCTACAATTTATAACTTTGTATAATAGGAAAACTCCTTAAAGTTGTAGGAGTGGAACATAAAGTATTCTTAGTTAGCAAATTTGTTTTTCTTTTCTTTTCTTCAAATCCCATAGTTTAAGATCAAAGCTGGGGTTCACATCTGACTCTTAAAATGTCTTCCTCTCCAGGGGCCACACCATCCATGTATGACCTCCCATTTGGTGAAGTTTAGACACAGCTAAACCCTCTGGAGCCCTGATCCTCTCCTGACTGTAACAGTATGTGTGAGCCAGCAAGGTCCCGTTTGTATTTCAGTCGACTTTGCACGTATTACTGTGCAGAGCTGCAGAGAACTAGAAGGATTTCATGACAATGTGGGTGACATTGCCTTTGGGACTGGTCACTGCACACACTCCTCTGCTCTGAAGGTGCCATATCCACCAGGATCAAGCTGCCTTGGTTTCCTAATCCTACACTTCCGTTGGGATGACTGATGGTCCTACCCATTTGATTTGCACCATTCTCAGCCCTGCTCCTGCAAGTCACTTAGCTCAAGAGGGAAGCAGGTTAAGATGAGATTCTAAATAATTGCTATTGGAAGGATACCTTTCATGTCTGTACTAAGAAGAAAAAGCATGGCAAGGCAGGAGATTTTTTCCTCATTCTAAGCCCTGCATAAACAAAATTACTCCTCTCTAGGTTCACTGGCTCCTGTGGGGCTATTCATTTGATTTAGGAAAGTAGAGTTTTGCCCATACGGAATCTGAGTCTTAGGAGTGACCCCTTTCTGATTTGAAATTATTACAGTCCATCTGAGTGTATTTACAGTTCCAACTAATTCTTTGCAGATTCTTTAAACTATATTATGTAATGTGTGTTTTTACTTTTATTGCTCTTCCTGAAACTCTAATGGTCTTGTTATTGCTGTTCTGAAAATAAAACATCTATGTAACAAGACAATCATATTTTACATTTTTTGGGACAGTCTCAAATTTAAAAAGCATGTCAAGGTGAATTGCATAATGGAATGAGGAATGCAGACCTTCCTCATTGTCCTCATGGGAAGAAAATAATCATGATACCTAATCTGAAGCCAACTGAAGTGATCTTGGAAAGGGGAGGGGAAGCCTTTCCACTGGCTACAGATCCATTGTGTTCTATATTTGAACAGTTTGAAAGCTGATTGCTTTCATCAGCATCACTTCAAATTGTTTCTTGAAATCTCAGGTCACATGTGGGAATGTAAAGTTTCTTATAGTATGTCAATAAAGTAATTTCTGAGAAAACATGTTCTGATTTTGGAACAATGTGTCCTGGAAAAATAAGATCTGGAATCCTTGGAGTTGCCTGGGGAGTTAATCGAGTGAATTTGAGTTAGTACTCCAAGAACTGTATCAACAATGGCACAGAGTCAAACTCCAGGAACCAACTGAACTTTACATAAGTTAGTTGTGAATTGCCAAAATGAATCACTGCAATGGCCATCCAGTCTTCTATATTTGCCATTTTTATTGGCCTTTTTATAGAAAAGAAAAAGAAATTGGGCTTTTGTCCTGGTTTTTAGGGGTCAATGCCGAAGCTACTACAGAAAAAGAAAATGAAAAATAACAGAATAAGCCAACAACAGATTGCAGGCATACACACAAGATTTCTCCATGGGCAGGAGGACTCACGATTTCTTTTTATTATTTTTTGGCTGCTGCCAGAAGAGAGAACATGTTTGGATATTTGAAGAAGTGCACAAATTCTATTAAAACTATTGCAAGAGTCAGAGAACATAAAATGGCTGTCATTCATACACAAAATGATCATCAGATTGTATTACAGGTTTTTTTTTTTTTAATTTCCTGTTGTTAATGATAAATCTGTCCAAACTAAGATAGAGTTACTTCAACACAAACGTTACTGAAAACCTCATGCTGAGTATTTTGTGTAGGTTTATCCCTCTATTTATCTACAGGGTAAGTGTTACAGTTCCTGATCACAAAACTGGGGCTCTCCGCATCCAGTTGCTACAGCTTGTAGTTTGGGATTTCAAGGTCATCTCTTTGAGTTGTTGTGGTTTTTTTGTTGTTGTTGTTGTTGTTGTTGTTGTTAGTTTTTCTTACTTCTTTTAAAATAACGACTATAGCTGAACATAATAGAGATTATTGAATACTCAGTCTTAATCATGCGTGATCTGTTGTCAAAAAGTGGCTTCTAAGGCTTCACTCAGTTGCTTCTTACAGCACCAATCATTTCCAGAGTGTTCTGTAATTATACAGTGCCTGTAAAGTCACACTACAAAAATCCTCTGTCTCTGTCTCTGTCTTTTCAAAGTCCTCTTCCACCACTTTCCCTACCACCTCCCATTTTGCAGTGATAGGCTCAAAGAATTATCCACAGGAATCTAGAGCCTAAGAATTAAATTTAATATCCTATGGAATTCTGTCTTATTCCAGGCCCATCAGAAAAACTGATAATTCTGTTTTTTCAAAAACCTCAGTTTTAAAAAATCCATCCTACAGTTCATCCTTTTTTTTTCCTTAAGGTTTTTTTTTTGTTCTCTGGACATATTTTATTCTGATTGTTGCAGGGATGACAAAGTAGAGGTAAGACAATAGAATACGCTTGACTTTGTGGTTCAGTTATAGTAGTTTTAATTTTAATAATCCTAGCTGGACCTAGTGAGAATGAAGCCATGTACATGCAGAAAGAGTTGAAATATAGACTGTCAAGGGAATCTAAATACATGCTTTGGTTAGCATATGCTGAACTTTACACCGTTGTTTCTGCTGTGTGAATAGACATAAAAGTTAAATCCCAAAGTCTATTAAAATTCTGGAATCCATTTTACTTTATCAGTATGAACTTTTGGATAACCCTTTTTATTGCTTACAGAAAAAAAATTCTAATTGATTTAAAGCTTATTAAAATGTATAGCAGTTCCCTTTTTTATAAGCAAAAGATACTGTAACACCACAGTGGACAACTCCTGCCTTCCTGCTCCAGTTGAAAGGCTTCCCAGCTTTAGCAGTGCCTTATCTTAATAAACGTTAGGCAAATTTTGCTGGAAGTACTGCCAAGTAGATGATGCACAATTTTTTTCTCCTACGTAGAATAGTTTGAGTATAAAAGACATACATCTCAATCTCTATTAAAAATAAAGGACTATGATGAAATCCGTTCTCAGGAACATCACAGACTGAAAAATTTCAAATAACATTAAAGACTTTCAATATAAATTAGTCATTATATGGTGAAGAAGTACCTGTAGTGACACTACATTGAGGAATTCCTATTTATCTTCTGAATGCAGGCATATGTCTCTGTATACACCTGCTTGAGAAACCTGCACTAAAATGACCACAAACAAGTGAATAAATTTGAGATGCCTCATGCAATACATGCTATTGCTTTTTGTTGTAAAACTAAAGGAAATCTGAGTCATTGCACTCTTAGAATGTAATGCCAGACAAATGAGAACCAGACCACAAACAATGAAGCCAAGTACATCATTATAGGTTGAGTAATGTGAACAACTTACATAAACTATGGCTGAAACTCAAGATTTAGCAAAAGACCGTCACCCTTAATTGTGTAAGAACAATTAAAAACTCATTAGTCTGCAAGCTGTCCATCAGGAATAAGAATCTCATCAATTGAAGTCATAAATACTTAAGGAGGGCAATTTTTCATTTTGATTTAACTTTTTATCTTACCTTTCTTATGCTATGAATTGCCTTTCATTTATCCAAATGCTTCTCCAAAAAGGGGAAATAATTGCACTTTTTCTTCACCTTGTCTCCATTTCCAGAAAGCTCTTCCAGCAAGTTTTTCAGCCCGGGATTTTTTAATGAAATCCTCTGTCTCTCTGAAGACCTTTCTTGTTTTACTGACAGCACTCTGTCATGAGCTTAGTGTTAGGTTCCTCCTTTGCTGGTCCATTGGTTACATATAATAACAGTTCAGGTGACATGCTCTTGAAAAAAAAAGTTTTATGGCTAGCAGTAAGGTCCACAGGACTTGTGATAACTTTGTTTCTACTCTTCATTTAAAAAAAAGGATAAAAGTCACTTATCAGCCAGGTCCTCTTAATGCTAGCTAACACCACTATCAGGCATTTGCTGTCTGCACTGGAAGTCATTCACTAAGAAGCACCACTTATAAGATGCACGCCCACATGATGAAATAAACCACAGATTATCAAAGGCTTTAGGAGTTTTAGAAGACTTTGGATGAGCCTGTGAAGAGACAAGGCATCAAACTGAGAACAAAACTTAAGTCCTGCAAGACAGTGTTGTAACATCTCCAGTGTGCTGTCACACAGCCACATTAAGAAACTCTCACTTCTTCTTAAGTTGCCTCAAAGACCATGGAAATTATCTGATGGCAGGAGGTACCAGACACTGAAGTCTTACTAAGAGCAAATGCATCAGGGATTTTTCTAATGTACATTTGAAGTGGTTGGCCATGTGATCTAAATGTGTGGAGGCAGACCATCCCATAAGACATTTGAGTGTGGTAAACACTCTTGTTGGAGTCAGCTTAAGGGTTATTAAGATTTTCTAGAGATAATCCTAAAAATGTGAAAAGTCCACTGATTTATGAGCTCATGATGTTCCTAACAACAACAGCAAATGGCAGGAGATGATTTACAGGGGAGTAAGTACATGTGAAATGTACTAATTTCAACAACTAATGTCCAAAGAGTTGAAGAAAAGAGAGCCTTTTAAAGAGTGAGCCACACTAAATTAAGTCTGGCAATTGTGTAGTGAAAACATTCCTTGGATTTCATAATCATAGGAGAACTCATCATCAGAATTAATGCAGAGAGGAATTTGTTTGCTGCCATCATGGATAATAAGCAGAACAGAACAAACAGTCTCTAAGCAGTAGCTAGTTCAACTTTTTACAGCTCAAGTTTTCCAGTTCCCATTTTAAATATCTTAAGAAGCAGCAACAAGTCTAATCGTACTTCTGAATTTTCGTCCTAAAAAAATTTCTAATAACAACCACCACAGCATTCAAGTGGGAGACAAGAGATAGGAATTTGTTGTCATCTGCTGAAGAGATATCTGGTGGAAGTGACAGGACTTTACAGGCTTGTTACAGCAGCCATTTTTCTTTAGTATCCTTCCACCTGCTTTATCGTAGATGGACTACTTGTTTTTGGAAGAGAATTCAGATCTTGGCTTATTCTTTGAAGTAAAGCAGAAGCTCTTACCTAGTTCAGGGAGTCTGGAATCCAAATCAAATAAAAAGCTCAAGGCTTAAAACCATTTTACTCTATTTGACAGAGAGAATGAGGATGATCTTAGAGGATAAAGTGTATACATGTGTACGATTGCCACTGAGCAATTTGTGAAGTCATCTTATCTAATGGTAAGAGGGCTTCCCCACAATAAATCATCAGATGGATGTTAGTACTAATTTGGATGAAGAATAGTGGAATGAAAAACTTGTGCTCTCATAAGCAATTCTTGCCGAAGCATGCCTTGATAAATCCTGCTAGATTAAATATGCTGCTGAAAGCTTCTGCTCTAGTGAATATTGACAAACTGGGCATTTGATTTTCTTCTGTAACTGGTTCTTGATAACACTTGGTATAGTATGTTCTCTCTGGGTTTCAACAGCAAGAAGATTTGATACTATTGATTAATTTCTCTGAGTTCCAGACATAGCACAAACTGAAATACAAGAAAGTAAAAAACTAAACATATGATTTTTTTTTGAGGCTGACGTAGCAAGACATTTTATTTTCTACAATGACTGTTATTTTATCTACTTGAAGAGCCAGCTGTATTTTTAACTGTGACAAAAATAAACTTTGAGTTTAAATTAAAATACCAAAAAGGATTTCATTGTGTCATACTGATTTCACTCGTTTTCCAAAAATTACAGACCTATAAAATTTTCTAGTTTAATTACCTGTCACTCTTCCAGAGACGGATGACACTGACCTGCTTTTCCAACTAAATTGCAAATTAAATACTCAAAACTAATTACTACGTCACCTTCATTATCCAATGTCATTAATTTTTCTAGATATTCTATGATGTGTGCTTCTGACCCCTTCTTGTGTTTCTTGGCAGTGAAGAGCTGCAAAGAGCTAAAGAGAATCAAGACATTTTCTGGGGTACCTCTGTAGGCTTAATAGACAGCAGAGGTCTATCTTAGGTTTGACAACCATATAGATCAAGATTTTTCCCAGAGTTTTTTTTATTGGTTTAGAGTTTTTTGTTTTGTTTTTGTTTTGGTTTGGTTTTCTTCTTTAATTTACAGTATTATCAGTATTATTATTATTCTTTCTACTATCTTGCATTATATCTTCTTTTGATCATGCTGTATGTGTCTGTCTGCCATACTATAGATTTTACAGTCCAGTACTTAGAAACAAAGGTAGGGTATTGATCAAGCACAGATCAGCCAAAACACAGAGCCAGAATGCATGCTGATTCTAGAAAGACAGAGATTTTGGCATAAATCCAAACAAGTTAACAAGTTAGTTAAACAATATTTTTGGAATGCACCTGAAACACCGTTATAAAATTAATGCAAGCACACTTAGTTACTCATGGCTGCACAATCTTTCATCTAGAACTAGAAGCCTTCAAATTGAATTTCATTGTATCATTCAACAGCAATCAAAACTGTGCCTTCAAATGTCCGCTGCCATGTAATGATTATATATTTGTAGATTTACAAGTGAATTTTTAAAGTATATCTTACCTAACCTATTCATAAAAGATTACAGTATTTATCCCAACTCTATAAATACAACATAAACATCAAAATATGATCATAAATGCAAAGATGTTCTCAAGTGACAGTGGAAAGCATTCAGAACTAGGCTTTCTTACCACTTAACAACACTTATTGTTAAGAATATTTGTCACTCAACAAATTCCACTAAGTGTCCCCAAAATGGAAACTAAATTCATTCCAAAGACACATAGTGACTGTAAAGAAGGAAATGAGGGAGTGTGACTATTCTTTATCACCAAGCCAAAAAATACTTCATAACTCAATGAATTTCTTAGTTCACCCATGCACTGCAGATCAGCTTTTGTTTGTCCCTCTATTAAAGTAAAGCCACTCTTCTCCCAGGTAACAGGTGAAAGTATATGAGGGTAACAGGTGAAAGTACCAAGCCTTGAGTTGTGACAGGAGAGGTTTACACTGGGTATTAGGAAAAATTTCATCAATGAAAGTGTGGTTAGGCATTGGAACAGGCTGCCCAGGAAGTGACGGAATCACCATCCCTGGAAGTGTTCTAAAGGTTGTGAATATGAAATTTGGGGATATGGTTTAGTGGTGAACACTATGGTTTAATGGTTCTGAGTTAACAGTTGAACACAATGATTTTGGAGCACTTGTCCAGCCTTAATTGTTCTATGATTCTGTCTTCACATCTTCTTTTCTTCATGGCCAAGTGTTTCAGATTCTTTTACCACTTTCTTAAACAATGTCTAACACACCCTCACCTCTCATGGGTTCAGCTGATTGTCAGCTGAGAGCCACCCCATCCAGGGCTAACAGCCCTGTTTTTCACAGGTTGGATATCCAATGCTATAGTCTCCCATAATGATGTAAATTTGCAGTAGTTTTTGTCTCAAATGAAAATACCAAAATTTTTGTTTATATACCAATCTAATCCAAAGATTTCACAGAGATTTACAACATTAGTCCAGAAAACTTGAACCATCATTCTTTATCAGAGACTGATTTTTTGACTCAGTTCAATTTGCGTTTATGTCTATTAGTTCTTTTTCACAGTGTCTGTCATAACTAGTGTTCAGTTTAGCACCTTCATCCTCGTGTTTCACTGTTCCTCTAGATCCTACACCTATGCTTCAGTTACAGTTGCTGTTTGTAACTTCTACCATCTCTGGTTTCATATCCTGGACTAGAAGCTCTTCATCCATTTTTTCTCCCAGGTTCCTTGTGTTCATACAATAAAGGTTTCAGGTGTGTTTTATTAATCATGCCTAAAATTTCTGAGAGCAACTTTCCCACACACATTTGTTCTCTGCAGACTTGGCTTCTAGTTTCATTTTAACAAAAATAGGTCTTTGATCCTTTTCCTAAATGTCATCAGACCATAAACTATTTTTTGTACAGCAAGCACAGCACAAAATCGAATAACATTCTAGGAGTATAGACAGGCCTATGGTAATTGCAGTAAAAATTCAAGTGTTACTCAGCCTGTTTATTGAAAGACAGGATTATTCAGTTTTGGGTTAACTAAAATTAGACCTGGATTGAGAAGTAATGAAATTTTTATTCCAAGTCATAAAAAAACTCCAAAATTCTTATCTCTTATATGAATTCTATTTTTTTTTACAAACTTAAATACAAGAACTGCTCTGTACTTGCTGTCTTACTGCCCTACAACAGAATATGGAAGAATGGAAATGTCCACTCACAGGTAGCAGGCAAGGCCAGGAAGCTCAGCCAAAAAGGGGCTGAACAGGGGACCTTGAGCAAGGGCCTTGCCTTGTTTAAAAGCTGCCAGCCTCCAAGGCTCTCCAGACTCCCAATACTAGAAGCCTTCCTTTCCTACCACTTTCCATATCCTCCCCAGAACAATTTGCAAAGTCATAAATTACAATTTTCATCTTAAGAACTGCAACTTTCTACAATCAAAATATAAACTTCTGCTTGGAAAAAAAAAAAAATCTGGAAGACAATTCCAAAATAGCCCTAAAACAAATTCCATTCAGAAATGTCCTTCTATGGAAGTCTTAAACCTGCGTTATATTTGGGAGTACTTCAAATCCACCACTTTGGCCCACAACTTGGGAAATAAGGACTATTTAACTTGCATTAATTGAAGGTTTTAATTCTGGTAAGGCCTGAAAGCATTTCGCCTTCCTGGAACATCTCTCCCTGAACCATTAAGTTTCAGAGAAAACCACCTGCAGCAGGGGCAAATGCAGCTTGCTCAGTTCATCTACCCTATATATCAGAGTACAATGAGACTATTTATTCTAATAATTTCCAAAGAGCGATACCTGAAATAGACTTCTGGGTCCATAGGAAAAGGAATAGATCTGAATGTTAGCAGGGATCTCAGCACAGGAAAGAGTTAATCATAATTTTGTTGATTATATGAAAGTCTGGCTCTAACCTTGGTTCAGTGTCCAAAAGCAAAAGCTGTGACCTGAATTGGCATTACCTGTCTGTGCAAGAAATTAGTAGCTAGTTGACAAAGCGATTGTGAAATTCTGACTTGTGGTAATATGTCTCTTAAAGGTTTAAATGCCATGAGTATAATAGCTGAAGTTTCATAATTAAATTCATATCAATAATTAAAATATTCACTGTATTAATACAATCACAATTGTTTACAATATTACCATTTACCTAAATACTAAGTTACTGTTCATTCCTTAGTTGTCAAACAAGTGTGGTGAAAAACAATCCACTGAATATTTTCAATATTTTTTTAAAAAGTTGGACAGATTTTTGATTAGAAGAGATGCAAAACCAATTCTGTCCTTTATTACAATGAAAATAATTAATTCATGTTTTAGCATAATTGCATTTTTAGCAGTTGTAATTATAGTACATTAATAACACATTTTAACATCTGTCTTTTTAGTGATACTATATAAATGTAGCAAAGACTAAAAAATTAGGTCATACTTAGCGCAAACTTTTCCAGCAAGGATCATATTATAAGTAGGAAGTCCCAGTGAAGTTGGAGTAACATCCCATAAATACCTACCTGTGAAGCAGCACACATTTGTTCCCCTTCTAAATAAATAATTGCCAAATGAAAAATTTTGTATTATATATATAATTCTCATAGTTTTATTTTTGGAATTTATGATATGATTTTTTAAAATGTATAAAATACTTTATTTTATAACATAAATCAGTAAGATATTTATGAACATGATTGTATTTTTTTAAAAAATATATTTTCTAAAATAACATTATAGAACTGTGACATTAAATTATATTAATTTCCTATAATCCTGTTAGACAGATACAGAAAAGATACAAACCATAGACAACTGACCAGATGCAAAAGATTTGCCAACACCATTACATATTAAGTTTCAATTTTTCAAAACTTTCTTACAGATGACCTACCATTGGAAGAGCCTCCCTCTCCCACCAGTAAGCAAATAAGAGCAGTCTTCTCAAGAAAATCACCATGCTCCCATTTGCATCTACTTGAGTTTAAGTAGATGGTCTTTGAGGTCCTTGAGACTGGGCAGATAGTGTCAGTGGTCACTGCACTGACCGCACCAGCCTGGGGGATTGCAGATTTAGCGAGGCAGAGTAGAAATAAAGGGCTGCGATTGCTCACCCCATGCTTGTTCATGGCAGAAATTGGTGGAGTGACTCTTCAGCAGGGTGACTACTGAAGCTGAGGACTGACAATGATCTGTAGCTCAGACAGAAAGTTGAGGACATAGCATTGATGTCCTTCTCCCCACTTCCTGAGGGGGTTGGAGTGTGCTGAAGTCTTCTCTGAGGGACAGCTGATGCTGCAAGTACACCTCATCCACCGTGGGCTGGGCTCAACCACAGAGGAGTTGTAGCTCAGAAATTATAGGAAAGACCCTTTCCAGAAATGAATGAGTGTTCCTGCAACAACATTTAAAATTAATTTGTTAAAATCTACTCTGAAAAAAACTAAATGATACCTTTCTATTTGTTTTTGGTCCTGCTTCCTCTCCTTAGGGACACCTGATCTAACTTCATGTTGCTCAACTACCAAGGCCAGTCAACACAGGAACGTGTGTCTTTGTCATTTAAAGAGGTCACAATATGGACTGAAGGCTCCAAATTTCGTAAAAGCTTCAACAAATGAGTGATTATTTTGCTGACAGCCACTCTGGGTCACCAGCCAGGAATGATAACCTTTGTGGTGAATCTGATATTGATTCGGGCAGTTGTATTTGCCTTCACGGTCAAAACAGGTTTGGACAATGTATTAAGCAGGAACTAAAAAGCATTAATCTGTTCCTCGACAGGCATTCCTGTGTGTTTAGGTAGATTCAGATTAGGGGTTTTGGCACAAATGAATAAAAAAGTGAGCGCAGGAAAATTCAGTTTAATGACCGAGTTCTCTTGGGTAATCATCCAGCAGTTACAATATATGCCAGGTTTGGCAACAGGACGTAATTCTGCAAACAAGATATTTTAACATAAACTTAGTTATATCTCTTTTTCCTGTTTACTAAGGTTCTGGCCTTAAGATAACGCAAATAATTTTACTTGAGACAATTACGTATGATGAGCCAACTCTGTTGAAATAAAGAGCTTTTGAAATTTCCTCTTGCTTTCCCTAAGGATATCTGTTGTAAAAATGGATTATGATATGACTCTAAGAAAACTTGGTAGGAGGAGCTTTAAAGCCAAGAAAAATTATGTGGTTTTTGGTAAAATAACAATTTGAGAAAGAATTATGGAAGAGGCAGTTACATTACAAATATTCACTGTATGTCCAGGATAACCAGTTGCATTATTTTACAATATAGATTTTACTTAGTCATAAAACCTGTATTTTTGTTGGGATGCAAACTGAGAACTGTCCTAATTCTCTGTTTTCACATGTTTTTTGCTTAAAATGTGTTGAAATGTCCCATGTTAGCATCTCAGCCAAAAGAAACCTAAAGGAGTTTTATCACTTTTTTTTTTTTTTCAAAAATCCTCCATTAATAAATTTTACTTTCAGTGGAGTTACCAACCCTTTGCTATATAAAATAAAATACTAAATGCCTACAGATTGTAAACATGTTTGAGTATTTGATCGCAGTTCCTTTGTGATTATTGGAGTGGAAAATTTCTACTTTGTCACAACCTGTCTGATGCCATTTGATGACTGAATTTTCTGCTACTGTAATGATGATTGAAAAAAGTTGAGAAATCCTCGCTGAATGCCATCGGTATCCAAGAGAGGTAAAAAACCTGATAATGAAAAACACCATTCTTCCTAGCCACAGAAATGGGCTCTTACTAACTCATCTTTTTCTAATTGTGAACTATATCTGTGACAGTTCCAGTGAGGATTTGTTGGACTGACCCTAGAGAAAGTACATTGTGGTCTTCTAGACCCTGCACTCCTTCTTGACTCGTGAAATTCAAAGTCTTAGTCTAACACTGTGGCTGAAATGATTTAACTCTCCTTCCATTCTTAAGGCTAAACCTCACATACATGGACCAACTCCAAACCTACCAAAAAGTCTCTGTCTGCAGCACAGATTATTTTATTGCAGGAAGCATAATTTTAATTTCATGATTTACCACTGTCCTGTATTTCACGTTTGGTATTATAGTTATGGTATGTATGTTATTTTTTTCCTATTTGGAGCTCACTAAAAATTGGTCATTACAATTGACAGTTTCTCTGCAAGACCTCATTCATGTAATATTTTTCTGCTACTATAGGTATGTTTCTTATGGTAGACGCAAAAATCCACCGATGGAATACCGAGTGCAAAACTGGGGCCTTAAGATCCCCTGTGTCTGTGAGGGGAAAAAAAAAGAGACAGCTCTTTATTAATAACTGTTTAAACTTTTTATTATATAAAGTGGTCTAACAAAGGCATATTTTTCAAAAGAAGAGATTGTAGTTTTGGACTCTTAACAATTTTTTTTGGAGAAAGAGACTAATGCAGAATATGTTTCCAAAACACTGGCACTGTGAAGCCCTGAAACAATTGTATATTTAAAATACTTCTTTTCCTTCTGTCTTCCACTTGCTCTTTTGCTGAACAAGCCAGTTTTAACTTTTCAAGACTTTTCAGAAAGCATTACAAAGAATGTAACCTCATTAGCTGCAACCTCATCAGAAAGCCATAAATAGGTGATTATGGTTCCAAATCAGTTTTCAAAGGGTAATAAAGTACAGCTTCTTCCATTTTATCTGTTCTGGATAGACTTGACACACTGCAAGCAACTTATAGCAGGCTGTGCTGGGAAGCTAGGCAATGACTCATATTGTAGCTTACTAGTTGAAATAACGAAGTCAGTCATCTCTATTTTAGTGATCTCTGCTCTGGTAGTACTGCAGAGAATATTCGAAGTATATATCAAAAATATACTAGAAGAGAAAAACACCATAAAAATAGAATTTGTAACACAGTTGATAACCTGGCAGGCTGAGGTAGCAATAGGTCTGGTGAGGGCTCTTTGTAAAGGCTCTCTTCCTGCCAGAGAAAACAGTGCTGGCAGAAGCAGAAAGACCTTGGCTCACCAGCCCAGGTAGGATGCATGTCCTCCTAAGAGGGGTCTGCTCTTGCAATCTGGCGCTGGAGTCTCCAGGAAATACATTCTTTTAGTGTCTGTACTCTGATAATGACCTTACCAACATATAACCTGAAAATATGTGATGCAGTTTTAGTCTGTTGCTTGTATTTGCTACCAGAAGCTGCATTTTCCTTCTCAATCACATTTTATATAACTCTGATGTTACTATATGCTAGCCTACTCATTGGTTTTTAATTGCAGCTGAAACTATTATTTAGTGGCAGCAAGCGAACACTGTAATGGAGCTTGGAAGTTATTTGAATATTGACCAGTTACCTAAATTGATTTGAAATAGCTCACAGTGATGCTGGCAGTTAATTTATTTTTATTTTTTATGGACTAGGGAAGCTGTAGTGAAATCTGGGTACTTCAGGTGGCTGCCCCATGTGCAACTGTGGAAAAACCTCTGGGCTTCCTGGTGCAGTCTCAGCCCCTCAGCCCCCATATCTCAAACAGGTCCTCCCAGACCCATCTTCTGGACACCACCCTACAAGGCATGTGCCTAAGGGATATGCCTTCACAGACTTGAGAACAAATAATCCTCCCCCCTGGAGGGCATCTGGAGTCCAGGTGGGAAAGGACTAGGAAGCTGAAAGATGAATTTTCTTCTAATCCACTTCAGTCTGACTCTGAGGAAAGTCTGATGTGCCAGGGTGGGTGTGATAACATGTCTGAGGCCATCACCATAACCAGACCTACTCTGAATACTTCATAGCTCAAAACTGATTCTGGCTCTTTTTCAGGCATTCTGCAGCTGTGGAAGACTGTTACTTGCTTAGGATGCTTTATAGAGTACTCACAGTACACCAGACACATCTTGGTTTTTCTTTTGTTATCATGGATCTCAAATATACACTCCAATTAGTGATCTGCACATAACGCTTCTGTGCACTCATGTTTTCCTCTCTTAAATGTGACTGTAGACATTTTCAAAGCTAAGAGTTCTAAACCAAGTGAGAGGTGCAAATTCCAGAGACTCCAGCTGAGCCCTAAAAAAGATAACGGTATTTTATACAAATAATAAGAGAACTGAAGTTCACCCTGGGAGCTTTTTGCTATGAGTACCACAAAGGCAGAACAGATGTTTTTGTCAAAAAACAGGCTCTGGAAAAGCATGATCTTGTATTTTAGATTTGACCAAAGGTGTTGTTTAATCACACTTGTGCCTGTGTAAATGTGGAACAATTTACTTACAACTGATGTAGTAGTCCTGGCATAATTTCATGCAAGACAGATCATTACCAGTTGCAATCAACTGCACATACTTGTTTAAATGTGGCTGTCTTAAGAAGCATAATTTTTCTCGAGATGAGATGTTTTTTCTTAACCTTCTCACCTGTTTTCCAGTGTGATACTATGTTTAAAAATTAATTACTTCACTGGTAAAATTTACAGTTGTTTCTTTTCAATCTAAGTACAGTAAATTTCCCCAAATTTGAAAAAAAAAAATTGAACAAAACCAAACCAAAAGCAAACCAGTGCAGTGGGGTTATACTAGCGTAAGAATGAATCTTATGCCAGAGTTTCATGTCTGAGAAGAACTCAAGTCACATCATTTGATCCAGATGTGGGTCTCAAACGTCCTCAATCCAGACTCAGGAAACACTAAAATTTAAGACTGTTTCCACAGTGTTTACTTGGCCAAGTCGTACACGTGTT
The DNA here is from genome assembly GCA_013397775.1 of Eulacestoma nigropectus. NCBI lineage: Eukaryota > Metazoa > Chordata > Aves > Passeriformes > Eulacestoma > Eulacestoma nigropectus. Next base: position 61,130 of record VZTE01006110.1, on the reverse strand, counting down.
ATTTTCTATTCCTGGTTTCCTTATTAAATGGAAACCTTAATGTATCATTTTGTTATTTATGGTCTACCATAAAAACTACAGGATATACAACGTGAAGAGTTAAAACTAGGGAAGTTAAAGCTTAGCATTTGGCTTTCCTGCCTTTGCGTGAATGCTGCTTTATTTGCGTTAGCTCGCGTGTATTTTCTTACATAAATTTACTTGCTTTATGGAAATTCTAATAGCCGCAAGGCCGCTTTTGGCTCTCTCAGAGCTGTTAGTCTGTTAGCTCCTTGCTTTTTAGAAATGATTTCATGTCTGTTTACGGCACGTCGCAAATGAGAATTCTGACCAAATGGTTAAATAAACAGTGTCATGGAGACACATTCTATTTGACTAGTATGAAATCTACTATGAGGACAAGGGGAAAGCAATCATTCAGTCTAAACCATTGCTCGCTTTAAACCTCCGTTTTGATGTTGTAATAGACGGGACGGGACTTTTCCGCGCAAACCTGCTCCGCACGTATTGCTCGGTGCCTGAACTGCGCTGGGCAGCTCCGGAGGCCCTGGAGAAGGAGAGCTGTGCGCTCCCTCTGCCGGCATCCAGGATCGGCTCCTCCCGCTCCCGCGGGGATCAGCGGCTCGGGGAACCCCTCCTGCCCCCGCCTGCTTACACCTCTCCTCGGGCTCTGGCCCTGGCCCGCACCTCAGCGCTGCCGCCGTCGTTCGGGAAGAACAGAGAAAAAGAGAGCGAAAGATGAAGCTAGGAAGGAGGGAAGGGAGGGAGACGAAAGGGAGGGAGAAGGAAGGAAGGAAGGAAGGAAGGAAGGAAGGAAGGAAGGAAGGAAGGAAGGAAGGAAAGAGA
>VZTE01006110.1:38505-59845 GCA_013397775.1 Eulacestoma nigropectus | reverse complement strand
GGAGGGAGGGGGGCAGGAAGGAAGGGAGGGAGGAAGGAAGGGAGGGAGGGAGGGAGGGAAGAAAAGAGGAGAAAGGGGAAGAGGAGGAGAGGGAGAGAGAGAAAGAGAGAAGGAAAAAGCAAAGGAAGGGAAGAAGCAAGGAAATAGAAACACAAAAAGAGAAGGAGAAAGAAAAAAAGAGAAAAAAGAAAAAGGAAGAGAAAGAAAACCTTGCTAGTGCAAAGGGGGGTGTAGGGGTGGAAATAAATAGCTGGTGGGAGAAAAGAGGAAGAAAGATTGCTTTTTCTGGCAGCAGTTTATGGTTAGATCAGTTTAGTGGTAACATCAAGCTGCATCCTTAGATAAGAACAGGACCGTTTAACTTTAGCTGTATGTTAAACTTATGAAAAGAGTGAAAAGTTACTTGTCAGAAGGAAACTAACAACGTGTAGGGAAATGCTAATTTCCAGTTACTAAAAGAATCACTATCAGTAATTCTAATATAGATATGAGGAATATACTTGAGAGTGCTAGAAAAGAACAGTATCTTCAGTGTCCTTGACTGGAGTTGACTTTTGTGTGACCAAACTGCAAATGAAATGTCTGCTTTAGATATCAAGTAATTTAATTTATTCATTGCTGGTATAACTCCAAAGCATATGATTTATCAGAGAACATCTTCCGTTTTGCTATTCTACTGCATTCCTCTCTTCAAGCACTAATACAATGTGGATGGAAACAGAAAACCATAAAGCAAGTGGGATAGAAACTGCAAGAAAAAATAGCCCTGAAAAAAATATTCGTACTTCTAAACTAGGTTGAGTTTTGGTAGGACTGCTGTTTATGCTTCCATCCTGACAGACCCAGATTGACATTCTTGGATGATGGGCACAGTTCTAACATGCAGAGTTAACAAAATTAGTATGTTCTGCCCTCTCCATGACTCCGTTTTTTTCCTCATCACTCCTTGCTTTTTCTGTTTTGCTTGGGGAAAACCAAGAGATTGACCCTTCTTGTCTAGTCTATTGTTGTTTTTTTCTTTCCTGGCTCACCTTGTTCCTGTCCCTTAGTGCCTCTTTTTTGCAGCTAGCTGTCATTTCTCTCTCTGGGATAATTGCTAAACTGATATTAAAATTAGCAAGGTGTTCCCAAAGCAGATTGTGGACCATAGCAAGGACAAAATGCAGGCTTTCAGGAATGAAATCAAGTACTGTCTACAACAGACATAAATTATAGCACTGTTCCACTGCTACTTATGTTATATAGTGATTTATGTTGTTTTTCTGGTTTCATGTTCTGTCCAATGTAACACAAAACATATTGCTGAAAATTACCTATTTTGCTGTTATTTCAAGCAGGCCTAAGATTTGTATTCACTTACTGCTCACAGAGTTACATTTTATATCATTGCTGCAGAAACGGAAAAAAAGATCTCTTGAAGGATAGCTCTATTGTGAGCTTTGCTAGATTTTCATCTAATTTACATACCTTACAGGTGTGCCTGAAAATCAATGTAGCTATCAGATACCTAAATCATGTACCTGATTAGGGAGCAAAAAATTATGCTCAGTCTAGTCTAAACAGGAAAGGAAAAGTTAGGAGGAATCAACCAGAGCTAATGCATAAAATATGAATGTATTTGCCTGTTATTTGTGACCTCTTACAGAAATAGAGTACAAAATATTTATTTTGTAGAGGTTTAGCTTAAAAAGATGTATTTTGTATAGGATTAGCTTAAACTGAAATCAAAACACTGTGCCCCTGAATGTGACGGTCTAAAGGAAAAAACAATCTTAATGCATCTGCACATTAAATTAATAACTTTAGTTGATTTGCCCTATATTTCCTAAGAATACTTGTCTAGACAAGATCTTTGTGATGCTCAGTGCACATATTACTCATACAAATTATTCTCAAATTTCCATGACTTCTGAATTATTAACTAAACTACCGTTAGTGTTGCACAGGAGTCACTGGAATATGTATTGATTCTTCATGCCATCTTGGGAAGTTATGTGTGAAAATGAGGAAAGAAGTGAATATTTTATATATTAAAATTCTTCTGGCCATTGTCTTTTGCCCAGGCTGACTTATAGCAAGTTGACAACCTATTTTATTAGTATCCAACAGGTATCGCTCAGTTAACAATGTTCATCTTCCCAAACAAACTTGCCTACAGGCCCGGGTTAGCAAGGCTGTCAACAATGTTCTCTTCCGTTCCCATTTTGGAGGTTCTGTCTTATTTAGGTCTATGCAGTAGTCATTGCAAGCAAAGAAAAGCCTCTTCAACTTAGAATAGACTCTAATATCTCAAGTCTAGTAAATTTACAGGGCTAAATCCATATCTGATCTAAAATACTCCTGTGAAAATGTACCAGGATTGTATTAGACATAGAAATTAATAATTTCCCTTAAATCTGTATAACTGTGGGTGCAGGTGTATGTCTACGCACACACACACACATAAAATATATGGTAGAAGTTGTATGAGATCTGTTTGCTAAATATTTGTTGATCATTTTTGCTTAAGCTATATGAATGAGAATTGCATTTAAATTTTTATTAAAAATACTTCTGACACCACATCACTTATGGCAAAGTTAAAGTTAGCAGGGAACCATCAGAGGAGCTGTATTCTCTGCAGCCTTGCCTTTGTTTGCCTAGGTTTCAACGCTTGCCTAGTCTTAATTATGAGTTTAGTTTCCTATACTCAAAGCTTGCAACACATTAAGAAGTTACCTCCTCCCTGCAATCTTAACAATGAGCAATTATGTACCTTATGCTCTAACCCAAATAAATCAAGTTTCTTAGAGATTATGTTCTACAAAAACTTGTGCTTGTTGCCTCAGCATTTCCTCCCTACTCTCAAATATATACAAATCTGTGAAAAAACTCTGTGAATGGCTTGGCTTAAGTATATCTTATTGCAGTGGGGGTTGTTTGTTTGTATTTCTGTTTTGGTCTGGTTTGGTTTTCTTTTGTTTTGCTCCAGATCAGTTTGGATCAAATGAAAGAAAAAATTATCCATATGGCTTTTTTGCAGCAAAGTAACAACATTACATCTTCAGCAATACAGAAAGTTTAATGAGGATTTAAATTCCTTGACACTAGGTTCTTTTTGGCTAGTACAACATACAGAAAGGATAGGAACAAAGACCTTGTGTATAAATTTAATAACGAATAATGTAAGTCTTAAAGTAATACTTTAGATGTTGTCTCTGAAGTGTTTTGTGCTTCATTGAAAAATCTGCAAAACCTGGCTTTCTCTAACAAGGTGCACTCTACAATCTTGTTTGCAGGAAGCTATAGCTACATCTGTTTATACCAGACATATGCATTACTCTGGAAACATATAGAGCTTTGTGTGAAGACAAAAGTGGAAAACAAGGTTCTAAGAAACTCAGTTTCACAAATGAAGTGATGAATAGTAAAATAACTTTAAATAGAAGGGTATTGAAATATTTTTTAAACTGCTTTCAATCACTCTCTTCAATGCTTCAGTTAGATGAGAAAGATTTGGTTTTTCTCAAGAACTAGTAGTTTGACTGTTGACCTACTCCACTTAATTCCATTTCACATTCCAGAAGGTAATGATAAATGTAATTGGAAAATAATTAGAAATTCTAGATTGGTTTTGTGGGATATCTGATCTGCTGCTTAATTTCACCTAAGTTACCTTCAAATGTTTAAAATCTGAATATCTTTTACTCTTTCACATATTAAGGACCTGATGCAGCATCTATAATAATTACCTGCTGCATAGAAATGACAAAGGTAATTTCATACATGTTTGCAGAACTTCTGATGGAACAGAAGTTTCTTTCTTTTGGAAGAAAGAGAGGCATAAGCAGAAATGCATTAACTACTTTGTTTCATACTGGATTTACTGCAAACAACAGTCAAATTATCTCCTGTTTCAAATCTAAACTTTCATGGGGATATTCAGTGTTTCTAATTTATAAAAGTTGCCTTTTGAATGCATTTGGCTTAGGTGTATACAAGGAAGAAGAAGGGGCCACAATGACATCCTCTGTAGGGTGGTGCTAAGGTGTGAGGAATCAAGCTACACCAGCCTCTCTTCCACAACCAGCTGATGACCCATCATGCCAATATTCCACACTTAACTATTCTGCAGCTATTATTCAGAAACAGGAAGGAAGCCTTGGCAGAGCCAGGACATGTGTTATGCCATGAACTCTATGAAATACAGACATGCTTATGCCCCAAACACACTCAGGTCTGAATGATGAATCCTCTCCTCAGCTGGCCTTCCTAGTACTTTTCCTAATATTGTCCAGACACTAGTATTTTGTGCCAAATAAGCAAAACATTAATTTAGCCTCCACTCTACAGCAATCTCATTACAGCAGGTTTAATAAAAATTTAAATAATAAAAGTACTGCTAACTACCACTGATATGCCTCCTCATATACATAAAGGGTTTTTTTCCATGGTTTAATACCTCAGATACGGCTCTGTGTATAATTCTTGCTACTGAGTAGACAGAGCACAGATTTATGCCAGCTTGCAGGGAAGAAGCTATCTTATAAACAGCTGGACAAGTGTTATAAAAGCAAGTGGTATGACCACAAGACAAAATATCTTCTTTAGCCTGAGTGACGAAGAATAATTTTATTTTTGGAGGATTATATTTTTTGCCTGCAAAAGAGACTCAAGTAGGTTTTATTTTTGGAGGACTATATTTTTTGCCTGCAAAAGAGACTCAAGTAGGAACTGTACTTCTGGAAACCATTTTAACCAATAGTTCAGCTGAATGTTATTGGGGCAATCAACAAACCATGTAATTTCCCACAATAATAGTTGGCTGTTTTCTGAACTGTAGATATTCATGGCGTGTTCATGATTCTTTGCAAAATAGATCTCTGCAGTGGCAAACGAAGTTATGTCAAAATAACCATAACATATGGTAAAGTTTCAGTATTTCTAGATTAATTTCCTTTTTATATTTGTTCTATAAGAAGAAATTATAGTTTGAACAGCTGTGCTAAAATATTGAGAAATAATTTTTGATGGACAATTGACAGCAATCTTGAAGTGGATATCAGTTGGGTCTAACATATGAATTAAATAAAAATAATAGCTAGACTGAAAATTGCATTGGACCACAGTTCAGTTTGTCTTTGAAGCAATCATATGTATTGCTTCTTTGATTTCTACAAAATCTTTTAGTTGGTATAGTTACAGAATATGGATTTTATGCATGCCTCTGACAACATATAAACTGATAATAATGAGTTTTTTCTACATTCACAAGGAATTGATCTTCAGACTCTGTGTCCTAAAACTTCTCGTGTCTTATCTTTGCAGTTACAAGCTTTCTACATGAAATGTTCCTATTTTCTTCATTTCCAGAGCAGAGTTAACTGCTGGGCATTGCCTGCAGTCAGTTGGTTGGTTTTGTTGATTTTTTTTCAATTCTGCAGTGTTTTTTCTAAGATCCATTGCCCTAAATGTCAAACATGAAATTGGTAAAGTTGGCTTTTGCATTAATGAAGTGCCCGATTATTAAAATAAAAAGTTAATGAATTGGGAGTTAATAAAGTTATTGGTTTATTTTAAAAAAGGTATAAGAGTTCATATTTGAATGTTTTAATGTTAACTGTTGTATCTGAGTTCTAAACAAGTTTCAGAAGTTTAAGATTTGTGAAAAGATCCTGGATAATTGTTGAAATCATTCCTGAGGACAGGCTTCATTCTAAAGTGATAGACCCTACCCCCACAGCCAAAGGACTGTTCTTAGCACCTTGTCACTGGACACCATGACAACGATGAATTTTAATGAGAAGATTTCCCGCCGAAAACCCCCGGTGACATCACCCAGACTGCCCCCTAGCAAAAGACGAGCCATTGGAGGAAAGACCTTACTTCACCCCTTGACTCGATCAATCACCTCCGACCTAAGAGGCTGGACAATGGGCGGAGAGGGGCAGAGAGGGGTGGAGACAAGAGACTATAAAACCTGAAGCACGAGCCCTAGAGCTCGCTTTTCGCCTACACTGTGCCTGGCCTGTGCTTGCTCAGTGCTTGCTGGGGTGCTGCCCCAGCTTGGGACTAGCCTAGGCAAAGCCCGGTGCTGGGTTTTGTAGGCCTGCTTTACAAACTATTTTTCTCCTGGAGCAAAACCAACGGAGGCCCAGCACTGAGGGTCTTTATCGGGTTGGGATCCATAGCTGTGCTGGCTACTAAGGATCTCTCATCACTGCGTTCCCGGGTTATTTTCTTTTAATTTTGAAATATAATATTAAGGTGTTTGTGGGCCACCCAATAAACACATTTTTCTTTTAATCCTAATTAAGAGTTGTCCCCATTTTTGACACTAAAGCTTCTTAACTTTCATCCCTAGAGCAAGATAGAAGTGGCCTTCCCTTTCTTAGTGTATTGGTATTCAGACATCACTGACCTGATCAAGTGTAGCAGCACCAGATGCTGAGGAAGTCAACATGACTTCCATGGTTGCCAGCATGACATCAACAGGAGTTTCAGCAGTACCATAAACTTTTACAGTCAGATTTCTTGTGTGAGGTTCTTAAAATCTTTCTGTTTACAATGTCAGTGGAGACTTTTCTGTTTGATGAATAGGGTGTAAAAATGCTTTCCACATGAGGGTATGCACTGTTACAATAGGCAGTCAAAAGATGCCTTTCTTATGCCATTATTTCAACACTGAAATACTTAGCCAGGCTCCACCCATGGTACATGGTATGTGTCTTCACAGTCTCAAGTTTGGCAGTAATTCATCCTGTGCAGACAATGCACCCTTCTGGTCATGGAGAGGATTTTTAAGTGAAGAACATTATTAAAACTATTTGGATAAGCCCATAAACTAAACCTGAGTAGCTTCTTGAAAAAGCAATTGTAACTTTGATTCAGCTGTACAAGTGTTTGCTGTAATAGTGAATGATTACCTAAATAAGCTGAACCACACGGGGCTGTCTCCTGACGGTATCTCAGAGGTCAGTCTGGATCTGAGGAGGTTCTTTTTCCTGTTACTCCCTGCCTCCAGCATAACCTGCGTATGCTGTTGGAGTGAGATTATATTCACCACAAAGTACTCTGCAGTGACAGTTTTGTTGAGTGTGCAGTGATCTAAAGGAATCAAGGAAGCAAGGTAAGAGGCAGTAATGATAGACTCATTTCTGGAAAGTGAAGACAAGGAAGCTTTTGAGCTCTGTTCATTCGTGTGCACAAGATCCAGCGGTAGGTGAACTTATTCACAGGAGTGAAAGTAACAATTTCCATCTTGTGTTGCAAGTCCCAATTTCTGAATGAGTATTAGGAGACAGATCACATAGAAAAAAGACAAAAAAGCAGTGTACTTTTCCTTTCCGTGTACTGTAAAGAAAAAGTGGAACTTGGCTTATGAGATAATTTTTAGATTGTTTTAATATGGTATGTAACTTCTTCAGTAGCATAGCCCTGCTTCTGGCAAATAGGTACTTACAGTAGCTAGCATTGGCTATATACTGTGTGTCTCTTCAGCCCTGCATCATTCCTATACTCTGGAAGGTATAAAAATCAATCTGAGTTCAAGTTCCAGGCATGAAAGTCTCATTAAATAGTTGCATGGAAACTACTACTATTAGCCAATTTTATATAAACAAACTTATATCACAATCATTTTTGCCTTGCCTCCCTCAAAAACTGTTAAAGAAACCCAAACTCCCAACTTCACTCTCTAAGAAAATGCTGACACCTTTTGGTCTGGATTTTTATTAACTTTACATCTCTTAATGATTATTTTCCCCTCACAAATACCATAACATTTCTTATGGCAAGCAACATCTTATAACACTAGCCTGTGACCACTAGGCAACAAAGAAAGCACAGAAATGTCCCTGCTGAGGCACGTGAGTCCTTGAGACTACATTTTAAAAATAGTGTAATGCATGGTACAAGAACTAGGAGTGTCAGAGTTATTGAAGGAAAATCTAGACAAAAAGTCTTCAGAAAGAACACTTCTGAAAGCTATGAAATATTTCATTTACGGAAGATTTTTTTTCCTGTTGCTTTATGGACACATCGACTAAGCACATGAACTGAAGTTACTGAAAGCGTAACTATTTACTGTGTGAATAGGCTTAGAGGATAATTAGCTACATGTTCAGGATGTAAATTAGAAGTTTTGGAAAACTGACTGTGAGTTCAAGAGCTTGATGTCATGTTCATGTAGATAAAACCTAAATGATATGAATATGAAAAGATGTAAAGGAAAAGAAGTATGGATCAAACAATGGACTTGGCATGAATGATATTTGGTGTGCCTTTTTCCTCTGTACTCCAGCAGCTCTTATATCCTGTTTTGCTTCCTACAGCAAGCTGACAAGAAACAGACATTTTCTTCCTTCAAATGGCAGACGGAATGAGGCAATGAATATTTGCTGCCGTGACTTTCCTCTCACTGTTTGAAATGGGCCTTCTCTGTATTTTCACTGCATAGTTCACAGTGTCCTGCAGAACGTGAGATTTTCTACTGATGAACTGAGTGTCTATAGAAAATTATTAGGGTGTAGAGGTTCCAAATTAAGAACATTAGCTGTTAACTATAAGGTTAATTGTATACACTAAAGTGAAAAACCCCAAACTCAATCATGGAAAATTACAATAAAAACCCTCAACCAACCAACCAACCAACCAACCAACCAAAAAACCCTCCCATACGTGCTGGAAGTAAAGACTTAGGACCAAATCTAAAAAATATAAAATGGCATTGTATCTTTAAAACAGAAACCATGTTCTCTTTGTGAACATGTGTATCTAATCTGTCTGTGCTCAAACTTAGGACTCAAGATCACATACTAACCAAAACACTTTGACTATACGCACAATCTAGTTTTTTATCTTGTGTTTTCCCTCTTTTGGTGATCAAGTCCAACTAAATTTCCAGTCAAGGAAACTGTTTTGAGAAGAGGGTAAGCAGTCTGATTCATATTCAGATTTTTTTCCAAGATATCGCTGGGCTTGCCAGGACAAAGGGGACTGCTGTGTGCCATGGCAGCTGCCTCCATCCCATGCTGCCACCACCTTCTTCCTCCTCCTGCCTGCAAGTGGACCACAGGCAGCCGCACCGCAGGAAGAGGAGCACCTCGTGCCTTTCACTGCCAAGGCACAAGAGATGACAAAGACAGCAGCTTCTCCTGCCTTCTGTGAGCGGGCAACAGCAGCAGGGACAGAGAGTGAGGCAGCTGCCCTGCACTGCCCCTGCTACCCCTCAGCCCCTTGCCAAGCCAGCTGGACGTCCATACCCTCAGCGGGCAGTGGGCAGGGGCAACAGGGGCAGCAGAGACTGAGTAGGGGGCCTTGTCCAAGGAGGAGGGAGACTGGCAAGTCTACAGCTCCTAAGACCTGTTCTGAGGGGAACATATGAGAGACAAAAGCTGGAGTTCTACAGAAGAGATGCTCCCTGTGTCTCTCATATGACAGATATGGGCAGAATGCTGGGACCTTCAGCCATGCACAGCCACAGTCCTTGGCCCACCCTTACACATCAGAACCCATTATAACGGAGGAACGACTCTGACCTTGGCTCTGTTTTTGTTCCTTGGACGCAACCTGCTGCCCACAGAACAGCGAGACCTGGCCTGAAGCACAGATGTGGCAATGGCAGCAACATCCCACAGCAGCAAGGCCAGAGAGTGAGGCAGCTGCCCCGACTGCCCCTGCTGCCCCCAGCCCCTTGCCAGGCCAGCTGGACACCCGTGCACTCAGCAGGCAGTGGGCAGAGTTGGCAGCAGGGGCAATCCTGGCAGCACTGGAGACCAAAGCAGGAACCTTGGCCAAGAGGGAGAAACAGTGGGAAAATAACAGAGGCCAAGGACTCTTACAAAGGGAAGAAAAAAGTGACCAACCACGGTCCCCTGGAGAAGAAAACAACAACATAGAGCTGCTGTAGGAGAACTGGAAACACATCAACATCCACACTACCTGGGTCAAGCCCTTGTACCTGGAGGGAGGTGACTGTCCCACTATATTCTGTGTTGGTGTCACACCCCAAGCTGCACCCGGGACTCGAGGTGGGGCTGCACCTGTCCCTAGAAGTAGATGTAGATGTGGCACTTAGGGTCATGATTTAATGATGGACTTGACAGGGTTAGGTTAATCATTGGACTTGATTATCTTAGCGGTCTTTTGCAACTTTAATGATTCTATGATTCTATAATAGCTGATTAGGGGGAGAACAGGCATGTGGCATAAAATTTCAGCTGGCAGAAAAGGGAGAAAACTACTGAAAATCAGAAGGCAAATGGCATGTTAGAAGCAACAGAAACAACTTAAGAACAAGCTCATCAGTTTCAGACTTACATATTTTGTGATTATTTCCCATTCACAAAGATGTTGTTTATTTTCTAAAAAAAATATTTTCCATTTAGTGATCACATATATTTGTTATGAATAAAGAACCAAGGAGAAACTGCTGCATTTTAAACCAGTCTCAAACTCCAGTTACTTTCAAATCATATTCGTGATTCATTTTTGGATTCTTACACATGAATTTGTAATTGTTTGGTGTCTCATAAATCCCTTTTATTACCCTGTATGGTATGGCTACCAATGGGAAGATGGATATTGCCTTAAGTGGAATCTGCTGAAAAGTGGAGTGACTTCTTACATTCATATCACTGCTGTTCAGTGTGAAAGTTATAGATGATTGTGAACTCGAGGATAGGGGAAGCATAGGTCAAAATCAAGACAATAGCACATTTCTGCATCTGCATAATAGAGGCCAACATTCAACATGTTAGGCTCTATATAAAAAAAAGAATTGTTTCTTTCGAAATATGAACCATGTGTTTTTAGCCCACTACATATTCACCTTAAGGTTGTGAAGAAGCCAGAAAGAACCACTGCACTAAATCATGCAAGGTAGAGAGAAAGAACTAAGAGGAAGTTCATTCAGAAAAACAACTAAGTAAAGCTTTAAAATTATATCCCTTTTAGTAAAATTTGTACAATTTACTTTCTTTGTTCACCATCACAGCAGTGGCCATCTTGTTTGTGATGATTCTTGTTCAGCTGGAGCTGGCTCTTTAATGCAGAGTAAGCCAGTGAAGCCTGGGTATTATCTTGTTTTCTTACTGTTAACTTGATATATTTGAAATCCCTTAATCTCAAAATGAACATGTCTGCATATACACCAGGCATTAGAATAAAAATCTATAGGAACTGTAATGAAAGAGAGGTCACATTGCTGCCAGGATTTCTTCAAGTTGTTCAGGAGTAGAATCACTGAGATTCATTATTTGTGAATATACAATGTAATGATTAAATTAGGGCTCTCCTGAGATCCTTAGTTTGGGATGTTTCCCATGGAGACATCCCAAACAGCCTCAAGGCTAACTTTTGCCCATGGAACCATTCTGAATTTTATTTTCAATAAGCAATTGAAAAACAAGATTCTGAAGGACTAGAAAGTCAGCCACTGCTTTTGTACAGCTTACAATTTTGCATGGCTCTGGTCTTTTTGAAAACCTCTGCATACTGCTATGTAAGTTTCAGAAACAATGCGAATAATTTCACGTTCTGCTTATCACCTTGTCTTCATATACGTCAGGACTTTTCTAGCTGAATATTTCAGATAGGCTTTCTTATCTTAGTTTTTCACTTCTATCTTCTATTATATTACAAACCACAAAAATTATGAATTATGTGCAAGAATTAATTTTAAAAAGCACATATATATTCAGCATTATCTTTATTTTGTCTCAAGCATCAGAAACTAAGTGAAATTGAGGGGATGCCAACATAAGTCAAGCAGCCTTATATTGAAATGTGTTGCGTTGGGGTGTCCTTGGGGTCTCATGCAGAAATATTAGCTTGTATCCAGCACTGGTATAGCTATGTTATATAGTGTTCCAACTGAGCTAATCATCCCAGGAGGAATGCCATAATGATGTGACAAAAATATTTATGATTCTGGAGTTAGCTCAGGCATCTCTTCATCATGCTGCTTTGTAATATGTAGACATAACCTTCGAAACTCACAATATGCAGGAAGTCAGATTAGATAGGTGACCTGGAGGCCAGCTTGGGCCCTCAGTTCTATTAATCTATCTACATATCAGAACAAACCATAAACATATTAGAGGAAGCAGTAAAACAGCTCCATTAAACACCACATTAAGGGAACAAATTTCCACACAAGCCCAGGGAAAAAAAAAAGAAATAAAAGAAAAGGCAAGACGTTCAAAGTTTTGAATTTAGATTCAAAGTTTGTGTTTAGATAAGGTCAGAAAAAAAGGAAAAAGAACTTCACAATAACATGCCCATTTCTTGTACGGTTTATAGAGAGAGTGAGTCAATTAAACTGAAAGGGAAACAAAACCCAGAATTTTTGCAGAACAATTGCACTTTCCTAGGCTTTGTTGCTGCATGTGTTCTATTCTACTGTATTCCGTATGATATCTTATCACTCCAATATTTGAACACCTTCCAATAATGCATTAAGCAACATAAGTAACATCTGCCACATGTTCATTCTCACATCTTCTCCTCAATGGCAGATGCACAAGAAATGCTGTGTTTAGGGTTCATTTCAGTAATAGATAAATGTTGCTGCATGCTTATGGTATAGGCAAAAAATAAATGCTGAAGAAATTACTTTAGAGCAGAAGGTATTAAGCTAGTTCTGCATTTGTGGGTAAAGCACTGTAAGCCATTGGATCAGCTCCTGAAAAGGCCTGTTGCTTCACAGACAGTCTTTAGGCTCAAGTGCCATTGCCTCAGGAGCAGGAATTTATTAAAGGACGGCTAGAACTTTAGGTGATAATGCTAATATACTGGTTTGAGGTCATTGAACTCTTTCAAACTTGATGAGTTGTTATCTTTACTGTAGAGAATGGGATGCAGGTTTGAGTCATTTACAGTAGCCAGTATTACTAAAAGGACAATCTGAAATGTTTTGTACCACTTAGTGTTTCCTAGGCACTTAATGCTTCATGTTGAACTGAAAGGTGATGAGAGTTTGAATAATTTAGGCTAAATCATCATCTGCCAGTATGTGACAGAATTTGGACAGTGACTCCAGAAGCACAGACTGGGAATAATACATTGTGTAAGTTTTTCATCAATAAGGAATATAGGAGTAGTCCCAAACCCTGGATTGAATTGACCAGTTTTGGGTACAAAACCTTCAGACAAATAAGAATTTAAATTTTACCAAGTCTTTTCTTTGCCAGAGCATTGGCCACGACCAGCAGTCATTCATCTGGTAGCTCATCTAAGTCACAATGCTACCAAGGATCAGTCATGATAAATATTCCTCTCCCTGTTTAATGTACTGTTGTGATATTGAATATCGCTATTTTTACTTTCCTTTTAGAATAATATTGTGCAAGCAGGAAAGCATATGCATGCAGTCATAATACGTTTCTTTTCAGAAGTTACTCTATTTTTGTCTGAACTTTTTTTTTTTTTTTTTTTTTTTTTTTTGTGCAGACACAAGTACCTGTGCTAATACTAGTTTCTGCTTGGTGTGGATAAGCAGCTCTTTGAAGCCATCTAAGTAGGCAGACAGGCAGTCTTCAAGAACCTGGCTGTATGAAACTGTATGCTTCCCTAAAATTAAGAATAGAACAATTCCCAGAACTTCTTTTCTCTTGCTCTTCAAAAATAAATGGTTCTTTATTTAGCTGTGACTCGAGGGTTTTTTACGTTTTGTTGTTTTTTTTTTTTTTTAAGTTCTGAATCCCATATTTCTCCCTGACAATCCCACCTTTAGGATCTCCTTTTTCCTTCTGTTTGGGTGATCTGTGGAGGAATCTGGTGTGGGAAAATTAGTGCTCCCAGACTTTCCATAACTAGACCATAGGAAAATAAGGCCACTAAAGAACTTAAACTGTAGCATCAATGGAAAAGAACCCCACCAAAAAAACAGAACAAGATGAAAAAGCCAACCAACAGATCCAAACAAACTTATGTCACTACAGCAGAGGAGATTGTATTAAGCAGCACAGATTTGAACAGTTATAGCAGGATCAGAGATAGGTGAAAGCACTCTTCTAAACAGCGTGGGGGACAACTGATCCTTACTGCCAGAAAGTCTCCTGCAAGGAAATTGATCTAGTCACTTTTTCTGTAATGCCAATATCTGATCTCTGTCTTGCTCCCTCTGATGCATTCCACTGGAGAACGGTACTTTGTCTTGCTTATTGTGAATAATTAGAGCTATGGTATAACAATCAGAAGATAACCACAAAGGATTGTGAATCAGGCAATACATAATGTACTGGGTAACAAAAAAAAATTGCACGTCAGGCAAAATATATATATTACATATATTTTAACATTTTCCTAAATGTATGTTATGTTAGTATATAAAAATGGTACATTCATGGAATAAAAATGCATGTAGAAAATGATTTATTTTTATAGAGGATTACCCCGAAGAACTAAAGAGAACTATATTCTCATCAAGAGTGCCCTAGTGCAATAAGCTAACTTCCATTAATCTTAAATTGAGCCCATTCTATCACTGCATTTAAACTCAGGAAACAAGGCAAGTAGGGACATTTTGCTGGCTTTGAACACTATACTCTTAGCATCCAAGATGATGATCACTTGTTAAAATGGAGAAGATTCACAGATGTTTACTGGTCATGGGCTGTTCAAAAGACTCAATCTATGTGTAGCTCAAGTAAACAGTAGAGAAGGCTAAATGGTCAGATTCAGTGATGTTTCCACAGGCAAATGATGAACCTTTGAATATGTTTTGCGTTTAGGTCTGATCCTACCTCACAGTATTCGGGGAAAAAAAAGCATATGAGAAGTAACAGCATTGCTTTTCTTGAAAACCAAAAGAACTGAGGTAAAAGCTGACATCTCAGATTAATTTAGATATTTATCTTATTATTTTTAAAATAATAATTATATTTTTTATTATTATAAACAACACTGAGTTGGGTTTTTTTAACTACTATATTTACCTTTTCTCTTCGTATTTCCTTTCTTCATAATGTTCTGCTACTTGCAGAGAATTTATGTTTCTTTCCCATGGGCTAATGAACAATGAAATTTAGCATTATGAGCTGAAATCCAGGTGAAAAAAATTAAGTTGGTCATCACACTTTAAAAAATGTCAGTTTTAATAGAAGATGCTGCCATCTCAGCCCTTTGGAAAAGTCTAATATACAGCTGCTTGACTGTAGACTCAGAAGCCCAAATTTAGATACTCAGCTCTCAATAGCTTCACTAATTTTCCTTTCATGTTTTTGTTTTTATAAGTTTATTGTAGTGTGTCTCTTGGTTTTCCAGTTCTTTTGAAAGTATTGGAAAAAATATGATATGAGTCCAATACTAATTGTTTTCATCTTGGAATATTACTCATCTTTTCAAAGAAAAGCATCATTTCTAGGCAACATTGTGTTCCTTATTTGCACAGTTGTGTGTTGGCTGCATCTCACTCCCATATATACACGCCAAAGATGAGTAGCTGTATGCATCCAAAAGTATTATTTGTTTATAGTATGTGTGCAAATTGTACAAAATAAATGTACTGAATGACTGTATTTAAGTCCTTTTCTTCTAATCTTGTATTTTCCTTAAAACATACATATTCCTTCCTTAGAGTTCTTCTAGCCAAGAGAGTTCACAGCTAAGTAGATGAGTAGAAAAATGTTCTAGGGTCCTTGATTTGCTGTCTGTGAATTTTTGTAAGTGAAAACTCCATTTTTATCTTCTTTCTTATCTTTCCTCTAGTTAGGAGGAAGAATTTCAGATACTTCCAATAAAGGAAAATCTAAGTCTTATATGCATCACAAGAAAGCATAACTGTTTGATTTGATACTTTGGTTTATATGTAATTTTATTAAACAGAGAAAATTCACATTTTTGTCTCTATGAGGAGTTTAATTATTTGCTACTCATTTATTTAGGTCAACCTTTTAAAAAAAGATAAAGATATCCAAGATCAGAATCAGAACGTATTATGTCTGTGTACCCAATAAATCTGTTGATCTCCTTACTCCACTCTTCTGAGAAGAATCCATAGCTGGAAATGAAAGAGCAGAAGGAAAACAAAGGCCGAGAATAGCAGACCTCCCACTGGGATCATAGTCTTTGTCTCGTTCTTTCCATTACAATGACTTGGAATAGTAACAGAGCCCATGATGTATCATTACATGTGACTGCAGAGTCCCTGGAAAGATGGTCAAAGACACTTTTGCTATTAGAAATGATCATTCATTTTGTAGACAAACAATACAGTGCTACTAAAATGTCCTTTAACTTTTAATTAATATTTCTTAGTGAAGGATTTCTTCTTTATATAAACACTACTGATGAAAATAAAATTTCAATTTTGAAACTGTATTTTCTAAACTGGCTGTCTAGTGTACTATCTTTAAGGCAGCTTTAGGGCCATATAACGACTAATAAGAACAACCTGCCATGTGGAAACTGACAACAAGAGTATTTTTTCTTAGATGAATCGTGATCCACTATCTAGTGGTAGTCACTGGAAGTGATGTTTCTGCAGATAATGAGTCTTCTGAAAGATGTTTTATTTGTAACCTGTTCAGATGTACACTAAAACACAGTCCTCCTGTCTTTAATGAAAATCAACCACTTATTAAGATTTCTCATATATAGCTTTGAAAATTACAATTTTGCAGACTCTGAATAATAACAAAGTACTTTTAACAATACAGTGAAAAAGCCATAAGAACAAAAAGCAGTTTTCAAAGTCTTTTCTAGAGTTACCATCTGAAAAAGTAACACCTGGCAGGGAATAGGGCTTGTCATGTTGGCAGATGCTCCAGACTCTACAAGAACATGCACTGCCTTCTTCCAGTAGTGATAGCAGATTTCAAAAGAAATCATGGGTGAGTTGAGTCAAGAACAGATTTTCTTTCCGTATCCACCCAAATGGACAATTGACCATTTGTGGAGTCCTCAGGCTGGAGGGACCCAAGGTTATAGTGCTGTTGATCAGCTGGTTTCCTCTGGGATAGAAAGGTTTTGCTTTGCATTAGAGATGACAGTCTGCTCATTTCTTGTTGTCCTCCTATGTAAGGCCCTTCATCCTAAGGCATGCTGTTCAAAACCATGTTCTTAAGTAATGCTGGCATTTCTTTCCAAACAATCTTTGGAAAACACTGTAAAGTCTGCTTAGTTATACTACACACCAAATGGTGCTTTATAGGTGATTTACATATTTAATTATCTGCAAAGTGATTTTTCAAAAATTAGTTATAATCATATTCCTGGTCTGTGTAATACCCCTAGCGTATGTTGTTTTATCCAGGAGATGACTCAGTCGTAGTGAAGACTAGTATTTAACTTTTGCTGTGTCCCCTAATTTTGTCCCACAAGTATGAAGTTGCATTATTACATGCCTTTTCCTCCTGTGTTCTTCACCCTTTTGTATTTAAATACATGCAGTCTGAACTTAAACCTGAAATGTAAAAACATTTTTACAGAGTAGATCCATTACATGAGAAAATGCTCTAATTAAGGGCAAGGTGTGACTTCTTATTTCATGAATGTGAGGTCTGTAGGTTAGCAAGCTAATATTCCTACTGGAAAAAGTGACTGCCAGATGGCAATCTAGAGGGTAACACAGAATCTGGACGCAGTCTCCATGTAGACTTAACAAGAGAATTAGTAAGACATTCCATATGAATGTTTCCAACTGCCTTTAGCCAAGTCTCACTGATGTTGCCTTTTCTTCATCTATGCCACTGGGTAATTACCTCCTAATTTCTGCTGCTGACTCCTCTCTCCAGCTGCAGCACAGCTCATTAGCTCAGGCTCTGTTACACTACCTCTCTGTCTGACTGTCAGTGCCATAGATTATAAATCATTTGAGGTCATGACTGGTACTTTTGTATGTTTTCTATCAGGCAAACCAAACACGACCACCAAACATTGGTATTAGATCATATTAATTACTTTCATAAGCCTTTAAATGAATTATTCATTGTGGTATTTAATCTGGATATATATTAAAAGGAAAGTTTGAGTAATTACATTCTTTATTTGACAGACACACTACATAAAGAAAGTATATTTTAAGTCTTGTACATACAGGAGTCACAAAAGTGTAAGTGTCACTGACGGCTCACTACACAGCTTCTATGAAAGATGGAATCCAGAAACAGAATCTGCGTTTGGAAATTGACAAAGTGACCCACCAAAAGGGGCCAAACCAGTTCAGTCCCAGAGCAAGGAGCAGATCCTAGTAATTTTCCCAATAATCAGACTTTCCGTAGCAAATTTGACAAACAAATGTACCTAGTGTTAAATGCCAACATGGAAACTTCAATTAGATGCAGCTAATGGGAAACTATTTGGCAGGCCTTTCAGAAAGAGTTGAGTAAAAGGTCGGGATGTTTCTTTGCTGAAGTAGGTTTGTCAAGATTAGTGACTTTTCTTTTTAATTTTATACGCTTTCAAAAGAGTCACAAAAATGCAAAGAAGTCCTGTAGCAGAGTAACAAGAAGATTTAAAAAAAGTCAAGTGAATTCAGCTTAAATCTTCCTTTCAACTGTTTTGACCACTAAAATGCTCTCTCTCTGTCTGCAAAATGTAAAGCTGCCTCAGATGCAAAACATTCACAGCATCAGCAACAGAGTAACACAGGTGAGATGTTCTTCCCAACTGGCATTGTCCTGGGTAATTATATTTTAAAGAACCATTAATATGAATTCTAGGGTGAAATACAAAAGATTGCTTTTTTCAGAGGATACTGGAATATTTCAAAAGCAAAGGAAATGATACCTTGACAGGCTAGATCAAAATGTCATGCTCTGCCTTCCTTAAACTGCCTTTTATCCGATGGATTGATGTGTTACAACCATTTGAGAAGACAGACTAGTCCATGTGACAGAAACAAAACATCTGATTGAATCTGGTTTGACTTTAACAGTGAAGGGAAGTATTTCCCTTGTCAGTAGGCTGACAGAATTAGACAAATATTGGCATATGGATTATTTTAAATGAACTTCATTAATACAAATATCTATTGAGAAAATTACTAATAGCAGAATGGCATTCAAGAGGGTGGCCTTTTTATAAGTTCAGTCTTCCTCTCCCCCCATACCCTCAAGCAACTGTGACTTACATGATGTTGTTTTTTTCCTTATAGCTTGCTGATTAAAATTAAGCTAGTCACTCTTTCCACTGGCCTTTTTCAGACTGCGCTATCACTGCTGCTGTTTTTGTTTGCATTGCAATGTTGATCAGATTAAAAGTCATAAAGCATAGAAAGATTTGTCTAACATTTTCCTGTGTATGAAAATCATATAGTTAAATATCAGCACTTTTAGCTTACAGCCCTACTGCTAAATACAGGGGTGGTCTATGGAAGAAAGATTCCATTTTAATAATGGAGCTGTCAGTTTCAGCCAGGGCCTTCATTAATAACAGAAATGACAGATGCATGCCACTGACAGGTTACTTCTTGGTCACTTCTTCTTTCTCATCTAGCAAATAATCTGACATCACAAATAATAATCATCAAATACTATTTACAAATCTGTAAATCTGCATGTCGAATGTACAGACATCTCCGTATTTCCTATTAATTAAGTTTTTTTGCTGTTATTTTTCAAAATAATTTATAGTAAAGGCTATGTTTTAGAAAAACAGTTTACCCTAAAAAACCTCACTACATGTTGCCTGTAAATGTCAATGTGATTGTCAGTATTGTGTAATAGATGAATAATTGCCATAGAAATCCTAGTTATGGAACATCAAATTCAGGGCAGATGATGTTTTTGAAGTACAAGATCATTTAGAACTGATAACTTAAACTTGAAAACTCATCTACAGTCTATTTACCACCTTATTATTGTGTAATATTTTTCATTCATCCACTCATTTTATCACAAGAAGATCTGTCACATTCTGGGGAATAAGACCAATTTAATTTGCTGACTATCTCATGACTGTGACAAAGCTCTGATTTGTTCTAAATGTAAAAATACAGATAATGAAAGAAACTGCTTATATAACGAACAATGTTGATGATGCCAAGGTACTGACTTGAAATTAAAGTGAAATGAAAGCAATAAAAAGATAGAAAATCTTATAAAACAAGGGAAAGTATTCCACTTCCTTCTTTCCAAACAATAGATTTTTGATAATACATATCATACTCACTGATGTAGAAATTTACATCCCTCCATCCGTAAACAAGAAAGATGTATCTTTTCCTAGCAGAAGCAAAAAGAATGGAATAGCTGCCCGTTTCTTTTCAGTTGGCTATTGAACAGAGACTTGTCCAAGTCATGAACACGTGTTAAAACATGCATCAATTTTTCATGGAACATACTTAATTTAAATACAATCTTACTAAAGAAGAAATGAAGAAAGTTAATTTTCTGTAAGGTCTAAATATCCATTTGTGCATTTGAAAATCATGCTTAGTTGAAATGTTTCCTCTAGTCAAACATATGCAGCAAATCCTATTTTGAGGGGCAGAAACCTATTTAAAGCACATCCAAATCACAAGAGCACCTAACATATGAGACAGAATTGAGCAATCACGGAGTCTCATTTTGCCACTGGGATAGGAGAGTGGATTTCTATGCAAAAATATTTCTACAAAGTCCTGAATTCCCAACACATATTAAAAAGTTCACACATATACATTTTATTGGGCCCACTTTTGTTGAACTCCCAGTACAAATGGAAAAGCGGGCTCAGATTGTCTTTATATCAGTAATGTCACAGTTTGTTCCCTTTGGTTTTCCCTGAATATAATCAAAGACATTAGTGGTGAGATCAGGGGGAAGGTAGGGGAGAAATACAAGTTGCTGCAAATAATACGGCCACTAAAAGAAAATTTAAGTCAGTGTCCCAAAGCTAACCCATCAAAAACTGCAAGGGTCAGAAGGGAGAAAAGGCAGTAAGTACAAACATCATCTAACCCCCAAGTTCTGATTTTGTGATTCTGTTCTACATGTTTTCAAATTGTCAACACAGTTGATGTAGTGAGGTGTATTAGTACATAATGGTTAGGATACCACTTTTATCACATATTTCAGAAAGCTGTACTAAAGACATCAGCATCATAGGGGTTGCTAGATAGTTGGAAGGGATAAGAAAAGTGATTGAGGGGAAGAAAAGACATACACAAGAACAAGGGAAAGATTTACCCATGTTACACTGCTCAAAAGAAACTTCAGCCTTCTTTACTGGCAATCTACTGATCTACCTGCTGATTGAAGCCAAATCTCATCAACAAAAACTTTATATCCTGCTAGATGTGCAACCCAAAGTTTCTATGTAAATGTTATTTGTGGAAGTCTGCTTATGCAAGAAGCGTAACTCTTTTTTCCAAAAAAAAAAAAAAAAAGAAAAAAAAAAAAAAAAAAAAAAAACCTAAAAAAATGTTTGTGGGAAA
>VZTE01006110.1:21808-38484 GCA_013397775.1 Eulacestoma nigropectus | reverse complement strand
AAAAAAAAAAAGGAAAGAACAAAAAAGAAAAATAAGCCTTAAAGAATGTCTGTGGGACAGACAAACAGTGTTGATCCTATGAGCCAAATGCAGATCTCTATCTCCAGCACAACTAAGGAGCACTATGAAAACAATTTGGAAAGTTCTCCTCCATTAACAGGATATAGAGAAAAAGATTGGCTAGAGCACGAGGAAGAGTCAACTTAGGGGATGGATTAAAGGAAAGTCTTCTGTGGCCTCTGAGCTAATTAACTGTAAATTTTACTGTAGAACACTTTTAGATGCTTACTTTCTGGCATCAGGGTTGTATTTCGAGGCTAGGGAATAATATCTTTAGCTGTTATTAGAGTTACAGAAAGATTTTGGTTCAAACACAGAAGTCCAGAGTAATTGGCAACAGATTGACTGAAATAGTCAATAAATATTGTTTCATCTAACTTTTCATACTGCAACAAAGAAAGTTTTCCCCTAGAGAAATGTCATTGTAGGTTTCATTCTCATATAAAATAAGCTTTTATTACTCATCTAATTTAAGAAACATTTAAAAAAATCAGAATAAGCACAAATGTAATCATCCTCTTATAGGCTATGAGTATCACATAATTATGCTTTGCTTCCACGTTATTACATATGGAAACTATCAATTCAATAGAAAACTCTTTCCCTGAAAAATGTAAAGTAAGCATCTCAGTGTTTTAATATTGCTTATATGTTCATAATTCTATGTAAGATCTCTTATTTTCAAGATAAAACTCACCAGGTTATCTGAAGATATTTTACTCTGCCTTGTGAAGGAGTTTGTTTTTCACGTGTATCATACCATATCAAAGCTTGTGATACGACTTTTAATTTATTTTACTCTCTCCTTTATGTTTGATGCTAATGACCTCTGGATTTTTTTAAATGCACAGAATTTTTAAGTATCCCATTAAGTCATGATGAAGTTTACAATAGCTGAGACATCTGGCCTGGATGTGATATATATGAAAGACAGTCACCTCACAAATCAGCAGTCTGTGGTGCTTGAGAGAGATTAGTCAGGAGGGTTGCTTTAAAGCTTCCTTGGATAAAGAGATCAGACACATCTCCCAGATGTAAAATGGTTCTGTCTCTTCTGGAGAATATACTGAAAGGTGACTACGAAGGAGAACTGGGTGGCCCAGGAGGTATGGTAGCAGACTGTGGAGCTACTCATCTCCAAGCCACTTTTCGGAAACTACTAATGGCCTGTAAGTTTTTATGCAAAGCCAATGAAATAATAATTGTTAAATACACTGTTGAGTCCTATTGCATTTGGGGAGGCTCTACCATAGCTGTTAACCTTAGAAGCCAGGAATAACATACATTAGCAAATTGCAATGTGCAGTGTCCAGCACTTATTGTAAATCGTTGGGGTTAGATCTGGGTGGGATTCTGTAGCTCTGTTTTCTGCAATAATTTTTAATAAAATTGAGCATAGCAAAAATGGGAGGAGGCGTCCATGCTTGGCATTTTGTACATCACCTCCTCCTTTAGTAGAACAAAGATTGGCTTCACGGGGTTGAGAAAGCAGCACAGTAGCAACAGTCATTTGTTCAAAAATACAAGGAGAAGGGCAGGTGTCCTGATTTATTTACAGCATTTGTTCAGAAAGTGTGGGGACCCACCTCAGCCTGGAGGGTTTAAATTGTTAAATTACCAGAAGAGCGCAACAGTCATGGAGGCAGGAAGAAGTTTAGATAAGTAATGGCTACTAAAGCTACAGGAATTGCAGGGGGAGGAGACCATTTTCTCTGACAGTGCTTCGGAGTCAGGGAGCTGATGCTGGATAGTTCATGTATTTCACTCTACACAGCCAAAGCCAGGTTTAACTCAAAAACAAACTCCAGAACTAAGGAAAGATCAGAGTTTAGAACTGATCACTCCTTATAGCTCCCTTTTCTGTTTATTAAATGAACCTTGCATTTGTGTGTGTTTTCTGGTGCTAGCCCACTTAAATAGCTGGAGACAGGGCTGTGCTCATGATGCCTTTGTAGCTCTCTACTTAAGGCATTTTTCCAGGATGTGGGTTTGAATGCACTCAAGGTATTGCCAGGTAGTCCCAAGCCTCCTGTCTTCCAGATTAGTGTGCTGAACAGCTTTTTAGATAATTATCTAAAAGTAATAGCTGACATAAGCCCTTTTAAAATGAATTATTCCTGCTCATATAGGTACCTAGATTAGGTAGTAACTTGACAATAATGGAGGCATCTAACATTTTATAGATTTAGGCTTGACAGAGGCATGGGAGTTGCCTCCTACAGACATACCTCTACGCTGAATTTTTCTCAATGCCTGACTTTAAATGACTTCATCCTCTGTGTGAGGTTTTTGAGGAACATTTTTCAGTGGTGTCTATATTGACACACAGTGTATATAGGGTGCCATCTATTTTCTTATCTTCTCTAAAGTGGGCTGGTGTCTGGCATCTGAGAACATGTCCTTAGTTTTGGAAAAGCACAGGGCACTGAGGTGCTGGACCACATGCCAAGAGTTATGGAATATGCAGGGTTCTGTGAAGTAGAGACACATCCCCGTGTTAAAGAATCACTAAATAACACACAATTTCAAGAATACAGACATTCTAAATGTTGAGGCTATACTTGCACAATTCCCGAAGCAGGTGATATTTATAGACCTTTCCTTTAACTGTGTCTGTGCTATGAATAGCCTTATAAAACAGGATCAGTCATTCTAGTGCATCTTATAAGCAATTTTTATATGGATCTTACTTTATTGCCAGATTTCATTAATTTTTAAAAGGAATATAGGGCAAATAGGTTAGATGTTCAATTAGCTAGAAAGAACACGAGTATGGGAATAATGAAATAACTGTAAAGACAGAGGGGAAAAGGGAATGAGGCAGAACAAACATGCTTTCTCCATAATTTTTCTATTGTTTTGATGAAACGGAAACTGATACACAGGGCAAATGTCACTGCAGCCATTTTGGACTTTTTTATGTCTTCTTTCTCTCTATAAAACTGGAGCCAGAGATCTTCAGGGAATGGAATTATCACACGCTTGGTGGTTTTGCCTCAATCTCCAACTGTTTTGGAAATGAACACATGTTTATATCTCAGAAATAACTGAAGAGCCTCTAGTAATGCAGCCTAGTATTTATTAATTGGCTATTTATTCTGAAGGCCATTTATCTTCTTATTAAAATGAAATCAAATCAACTGTTGCTGTTGGCAGCTCAGTGTGGAATAATGCAGTTTTAAGATAAATGAAAGGCCTTCAGACTATGAAAAATGTGGTTAGAAAAAGCAAAACAGAAGCCTTGAGATCCTTCTCTTGGAAAAAGTGTCACAGTAGTTTAAGGTCACTTTGTGTAGCTGTGTAACAATATCATTCATTACTCCCCTTCTAATCCTACCAAGTTTTTGTAACAAGACAATCTGAGTAATTTTAATTGATGATACATTTCTACAAGTTGGGGGGTATGTTTATGCTTTATGAGCCATCAAACAAGATTGTTTGAGATGGATGTGTTTAATGATATTCTGTTTTAGGGACTCAGTCTCTGAGCTAGGCCAGTTTGGCTTTGTTTCTGTCACAGAAGGATTGAGACTGGTAGTGGGTAGTTTGGGTTTACTGTGCAAGTGGAGCTGACTGCCAGTACGTTTGTATTTGAAGCTTGCCCAAAACAGGTTCCAACTGATATGGAAAGCAAAAGTAATTATGGAGAGTTTTATGTGAAGAAGCCAATTTTACTGATTTTGGTTTTGGAGGTTTTTACTTGATTACTTGAACATAATAATACAGGATCATCCAGCTCTTAGCTATCTTCAGTTATCAAGAATAATAAGTGTAATCAAGTATGGCCTTTGATTGCACACACTAGTCACTCAAAAGACCACATTAAAAAAATACAGGGAATGAAAAAATATATTACAGGGGATAAAGAGCAAATGGAGGGAACACTGAAATTTTTCAGAGACCAGAGATCAGGACCTGGAATGAAAAAGACTGTCCAGATGCTGCCTCTTCTAGGAAATAAGTTTTCCTTTTTGATTCTGCTAGCTTCTTTGCATTTATTTTGTGGGTTATAACTCAAAAAATGCATCTGGAATGATGCATTCCATTGTGTTGTTTACCTCTCTTTGGAAAAAAAATAGAATCAAGATGTCATGATTTTTCTGCTAATAATGACATTATTTCTAGCTGGCCTCTTATTACTGTAGTCTTCGACCAGGCTGCATTCTTTCAGGCTGCAAACACTCAGCTTATATGAGTTATACAAGTTGAGCTTATGCAAGCAGTGTTGATTAAAGATTTTCCCTGGCCTAAAGGGTTGCTTAAAGGGTATGGTAAATATTTGGCATTACAATATCAAGCCTGAGATCCTGAGTAATTTATGACAAAACACCTGCACAAATGAGCTGAAGGAAACTGAGCATGCTGAACTACTGCATGAGTTACTAAACACAAATAGCTTCATATGGCCACACAGGAAAATTGACAGGCTAAAAATATAATTAGTTTCAGTCATTGTGAGGCATGAAAAATAGGTCTGTTGTGTGGTTTGGGGTTTTATTTTTAATACAAAATCATAAGTCTGTCTGATAGAGGATACTGTATTGATACTCTATTCCTAAATGTCCCCAAGTAAAAGGACTGTATTCCATATAAAATTTTGATTAAAATAGTTGTATCAAATAAACATAATGAAGTACACATTCATACCCTTCTATGGGAACGGAGAACCATGCTGTCATTCCCCCTCCCTCACTCACCCTTTCCATTGCCTTACAACTAGGGGACTCACCCGCCAGGTAAAACTCAGTGAGCAAAACTGTATTCATTAGCTGCTGCCAAGATCTCTGCTCTAGACACTGGAAAGAAAGAGACCTATGACGTGGAAAGTAGGGAAAATTGCAATATTGTCAAAGAAATGCTAATTTATGAACTCACAGTTCACATATTGAACATGTTAATAATTTTGAATCCTTTAGCCAGTACAACTGGTATTCAGTTTTCTTTTCCTCTGTAAACAAAAGCTTCCAAGTTTTAATTTAACACTTATTTTACAGGGGTTTAAGTAAAATGAGAGAGCCAGCTGCTTATGACTTTCATAGAATTACTTAATGCCTAAATGCCTGAAGCTTAATAATGATGTCATGTTCTTTTCACCTTTTTTGATCAAGTTCTGTGCTTGTACAGTATCAAACCAGAAGAAAGAGAAGGATTAGCACAAGACACAGAAAGGCTGCAACCCCCTATATCTGAATCAGAAACATGTTTTGGTAGACCTCTGCACTACATAAATCCTTGGAGACCCAAAACACAGTTTGATGGAAACAGATAAACCTTGTTGAGTCATCTGCGAGAGATTCCTGGGAAGCACAGTTTTGAAGTTTCCTGTGTAATGTGAGGTAAATCTGATTTAAAGAAAGGAGAGATGTGGAGTAATAATCAGTTAAATAAGTGACTATGTTATATTCTTTCCACAATTCTGCTTCAGGTAGTCAGTTGCTCAGAGCATTCTGCGTTACTCATTTCTGTTTGCCATTACGAGTTAGGTCTGCTGGTATAAGTAAAATAAGGGATTCCTTTTGTCTGCCCTGGAACAACAGTATGTCACTGTACAGATGCTGTCACATGAAAGAGCAGTTTCCTCAAAACATTTATGTTTGATCAGGCTGTCAAGGCCTAAAGACAGAGAAGACCCTTGTGCCTCACCAGCCTGTCTATATCCTATTATGGGGACCCCACTAAACAGCTGGATGTATCAGAGGGGGGTTCTGGGGCGTGCATTGACAGCATACCAGAGTCAAATCCTTTATATCAGTTTAGAAACAGAGAACCCTTTCTGGATTCTCCCACTTTTAGTTGGCATATTATCAGATTTGTCAAGTACTTTATCGACTGTCAATGACTGCTAGAGCCCTTGAAGGGCTCACACTAAACAGTTTATAGAACACATTTTATTAACAAACACAGTGATAATAGTAAACCATGAGAGATTAAATTGAGAGATTGATGTTTATAGTATACTGACTGGCAAAAATGAATTTGAAGCAATATACAGACATATACAGTTCTAATTCCCAATGAAAGACAGCTCAAGATAATTATTTAGCATGCATAGAATAAGGTTCTTACCCTATAAATGTCCCTGTGGAGGGAGAAGACAAGACAGGTACAGTTTGTCAACAATGCCAAAAGTTACAACAGAGTCTCCCCTGACCTCCCTTCCCACTTAAGCTATATTTATATTATTTTCTTCAAGGGAGGGGGAAGGTAAAATTACAGCTGATGTAATTTCATGTTTAGGTGGATTTTGACTGACTTAAGTCATTAGTATTTGTAGAAACATGAAAATTAATATGTATTTTCAAGTTAATGAAGCAAAGTTCAGCTTTCATTCACCACCTGGCACATTCCTTTGGCTTTGTTCTCATTAGGTACATTGTTTTCAACAGAGCATGATCACAACCCCATTGTGTTGCTCCATTCTCTGTGTCATATGTTCATTATTTTCAACAGAGCATGACCACAGTAGCTCCGTGCCACTCCATCCTTTGTTTCCTGTTTCCCTTAGAGCAGTACACCAAGCTTCCTCAGTGTTCCTGCTTCAAAGGTGTGCAGTTTGTCCCTGGTGAGCTACAGCCGATGCATACACTCCTTCTCGCTGAACTTTGCTTTTCAGGATTTTCCAAACAGTTCCGACACTTTAATTTTCATCATCCCTTCTCATTGTTTCAGCAAATGTGGATTAGTAGGCTGTGGAAGATTGGCAGTGCACATTAAGAACTGGGTGGTTGTTGGGCACATATACAAAATGATGTACCGAAAATGGATAATCGAAGGTAAGAAATCACTGGTGCACCTAATGCATAAGGAGTTGCTCTAAGAAAGGAATAGCTTTCTTTTGGTTTGGATCTATGAAAATAAGGCAGGAACAGATGTCCAAAACACTCCAGCCCTTTGAAGTGGAGGTTTTCTAGACAAAAAAAATAAAAAAGGTTGTTACTCTCTGTTGGTCCTAAAGATAGTCTTTTTACACAGACGGACCCCAAATGAGAAGGGCAATGCTTGATGGACTGGCTCCAAGAGCCAAAGAGCGTATTTAAATCTGTATGTATACAAAGCATATGCATGCACATATAAGTACATTCATATAACATGTTTCCACCTGGGCTTCAAAGTCTGAGTGATGCTTTAATGAAGGAAACTCATGCTTTGCTTATGTTGGTCTATATTTGTGTGCAAAAAATACACTAGGAATTCTGTATGAATGTATGGATGAATGATTATAGGATTACAGATTATTGGAATGACTTCCAGATTTCTGAATCTGAACATAATAATTTGGCCTATTATCAGTAGACCTGACCCAGCAATACTGAAGGAAAACCAGATCTCTATATGATGTAATAAACTTCAGATTATTACATGGAAACATTCCTTCCTTTGCTGTTAAACAGCCATGGGAAGCAGAATATCAGTTCCTGGAGATTCCTCTCTCCAGGAGCTAACAGATCACTCTCTTTTGCCCACTCACTGATAGCACTGGATCCTACTATCCATTAAACTATCCATGCCAGGGAGAGATAGCATCAGACATCGCCCAAGTTCTGCCAGTGCCCCCTAAATCTGATTAGGTGAGAAACAGACAAGTCAGCAATCAATCTATGCTTAGCACTACAGAGGAAGGCAGAAAGTCTTGCCTGGCAATTAATTCCTTCACAGTTGCAAAACTAGAAATCTAACTTTGAATATGTGAGCAGAAGGTGTTGAACAGGTGTCCCAGGGAAAGAATTCCTTGCATTGCCTGAGACTAGTTATCAACTAAGTGCTGAAGAAAATGGAAAAAAACTTATTATAATGTAATCACTTCTAAAAAACAGTAGAGAAAATACATCTACTCTAATCTTACCAGCTAATGAACTGATACCTTAAAGGCTGAGGCTTCACTAACTTACAGTTTCCAGGCTCCTTTATGAAACAAGGGTTAAAGTGTGGAGTTTACTGAATCTAAGCTCAAATATGACTGTGCAGACCAACTGCTTACACTCTTGAGCCACAAAACTTCTCACAAAAATTAATATAAACATGTTTAAGAAAGATTTATATAATAATAAAAGCTCCATGAATTGGTGACTTCACCCATTCTTTTATTCCAACTTAAACTATTTTTGCTGTCTTTCATATTCCAGTTTAGTTGAACTCTTACTCAGTATTCTACTGATCTGACTATGATTTTTTTCAGCCAGAATGAATAACCTAACCTTCTGGAAACATATGTGCAAGGACCTACACACAGAATTCAAATAATCACTTAACTGTACCTTTGATGATCTAGATATACCAAATACCATATCATAATGACTGTTTTCTAGTTTCTTTAACATTGATTTTTATTTGTTTTGTTTGTTATTGTTTTCTTCCCTCACATCTTTATCATTTTTAGATTTAAATTTGAGTACCAGGTCTAGAAATGGCACTAATGTCCTAATTTTGATTGTATCAATACTGTGGCAAGAATTCCTGTTTCTATTGCACATTTTTCTCTTTAAGTAACCAAATATCAATGGAATGACATTCTCATCTATGGCAGTACAAGACCTGTCCAAATCAGTTGTTTTTACATCAGATCCTCATTCTTTGTAGAGATAAATTGTGGACTTCATGTATTTTGTCTGGTATCGGTATACAGTTAGAAACAATTCAAAAACCTGTTTAATTTGAAATCAGTTTCCCAAATACTTATAAATCAGATTCACTCAGTTCTTCTGCTCAGAAATTGAATTATTTGAAAAACTATGCAATTTTGAAAATTTTGGCCAATGAGAATTTTTGCCTTTCATCTCAGGTTTTGCACCAAAATACTTAGGCTAGATGGAAAAAAAGAAAGGTTAAATTATGTATACAAAAGTATACATAAAAAAAAGTTTTAGAGTAGGACAGAAACCAGACCTAGAGTTCAGTTGGGCCATTTTTTTCCCCTTATTTCATGTTCTTGACCTAAATTTGAGTGGGAATCCCACTGAATGGGAGTACCCCTCATCTGCCAGCACTTTGTCTCTGGTGTCTCACCTTTCCTAATACCTGCTCATGGAAGAATGTTCTTAAATGTGGGAAGAGGGAGAGAAGCAAAAAGCCCTAGCTTTGCTCCCTCATAAGTCTCAAATTCAAATCATGGTTGTATCCATCCATCTCAAATTTCATCCAGTCTTTGGAGAAGAAAAGACTTTGCTCATTTTAAAAATAGGAGAATTGGTTCTAATTGAACTTGACTTTTTTGTTTCATCTCCTTACTCTTTTGTTGCTAATATCTCTTTGGACCACCCAACAAAACTCAGCTATCTTTCCTTGGCATTCATGCACTCAGAATCCTTGCAAATGTTGTCCGTATTAGTCATTGCTTGGCCCAGCAACAACTGGCATAGTGAGGTTTCTGGAGTATATTTTTAATTTGCAGTCAGTTCCGTTTGTCTCTTGGACGTGAGACCAAAGACAGCATATCATAAACTAAATCAGTGTAATAATTAGCTTGATCTATGCTTAATTAATATAATTGTAATTGGCAAAAAACTCTAATGTTTTCATGACACAGGGGTTAATGATATATATAAATTATGGTGATGCTGTCCCATTAGTTGGAGTCCCAAAGCCATCTCAGTGGAGGGCATATATAGCAGAGCTATAATTCTCCCAATGGTCTAGCTCCATGGTGGAGTTCTAGGATCTCAGTAACTTGCAAGAGCCTGGGTGGCCCAAAGTCACCATTTGGGTGGCCCATGGAGCAGAATTTCACTGTTCTGAGTAGTCATGGTGTTTTTAGACTGACAGTGTAAATGAACACAAAAGTCCATCACCCCCTAGGTGGGAGCAAGGCACAGAAGATTGGGATAGCATGCAGCTGAAGGCGCATTGCTCCTCCAGGATTTAAAAACTTCCAATTTAGTACATTGTCTACTTCTAATCCTGAATGCAGATGGCATCAGAAATAGTTGTGCTTAAATTAGAACCAAGACAAGATGTACAAGCTGAGTTAAGGCTCCTGCAGTCATCCTCCATTCAGGGTTGCAGACAGACAGAACTAAATGCATGTGGTTCTATTTCTGCCTCTTTCCTTTGCTAGCTGAAACCCATATGTGAATCACAGCGTGCTTGAGATGTTCTGCTAGTATATATCATTGTTCAAAGTGCCATGTGTGCACTTACTTCATTTAAATCTCTGTGTTTCTTAAGGGATAGTTCATTTAAAAGTTGAGAGAGATAAGATCCTCTTAAATGTGATCTGTTAATGTATTTCCAGATGGACTGGCAGATATGGTAAGCATTTTGATGAGACCTGAAGTCTAGCACAGGCTTCTGGAAGCCAAGTGGATGATTTGAAAGTTATCAGTGCAATTTAGATCAGACTCTTCCTGAAAGAGAAATGTGCTGTGTTGGTTTCTGGTGGTACTAAAGAACATAGATGTGTTTCTAGAAGGATCAAGCAATGCGAAATCAGAACTGGTGTTTTCTGCAAAATGGAAATAAGATAGCAGGAGATCACACAGATAGCAAGAAGCTAGTTCTCCCTAAATAAGTGGCATAATCTGAATATATATGGGGATATTTGACTTAACCTCAGCTTGGAAAGCACAGAGCTCTCTGACGTTGTAAAAAAGCAAAATATTTCTGGCCATTTTTATATTTTTCAATTGCTGTTGAAAGTAGGAGTATGTTGTTATAAATATGCTCAATTCCTTCCTTCGTGTTCTACATATTTAGCATTTTCTAGGAAATGTAGATTCTCTTGATTTATGAAATTCAAGGCTCCACAGACAATCTCTTTGCTTGGAGAGGACCATTTGGTCCCCTTGGTAAAACACACATCTCCAGAGGACAAAAAATCAGTGAAAAATTAAAACTGACAAGCATCATTTATATGTCAGGAACTTTTTGTCTGAGGTTACAACAGAACAAACCAAGCTGTATGCTAGATTTTTTGTTGTTTTTCTTGTACTGTTTTTCAAAAGCTGTGAATTTTCAGCATAATTGTGTGTGGTATAGTTCTCATTGCAGCAACCCAAAAGATCTGTTAAAAAAAGAAAAGAAAGCCAACTAGGCAATGTACTTAAAATTGAGTTCCTATTACTGTGTGGGGTCTTTGAAGTGTTTTTAAAATGGCAAAATGGCAACATAACTGTGTTTCTATGACTGTATATAGGCATTGGCTCCAATTCACAAATCCCAAATTCCACCCAGTTCTCAGTGCCTGGTGTTTTCTATTGGCAGGGCACTTCCTGCAGCTTAGAGCCAAGCAACAGGAAATATTAGGGGCTTGGATGGATTTAAGATGCCTAAATCTGGAATCTGAAATTTTTGACCCTGCCTTTCAGTCTCAGGTGTGAACCAGAAAACCATTAAATTCTGCCCCTACCACTCCTGTCTTCTATCTCTTCTTCCTCTTTTAGCATACAATTTACTTCCTTCAATGGAAGAACAGCAAGCTGGAGGGCAGTGATTGATATAACAGCACATATAAATGGTGGTCAAGAACATAATAATAACTGTGCTGCTGCTATCAAGACACTGGGCCAATTAAATGCCATATTTTAATACAAACTTTTGCCAGGACTGTATTTGCTTTATTGAAATTTCTAACAAGCCTTTAATGTTGTTACAACAGGATATTACTTTTTCTTCGGATAAAATATAAATGTTCTGCTAAAAAAGGAGTAAAAACCGTGCTATAAGGTTATGTGTTAAACAATTTCTGCATACTTCCAAGCACTGTAACTTAATCTTAGCATAGTAGGGGCACAGGTTTGCTATGGTGCAAGATGTGAAATGTTTATATAAACCACAGTTAAAAGAATTTCTAGGCTCAGTTCAAGAGTTTACACTTTCAAAGTCATTCCACCAGGGCATTCATCATGATCACAC
The DNA here is from genome assembly GCA_013397775.1 of Eulacestoma nigropectus. NCBI lineage: Eukaryota > Metazoa > Chordata > Aves > Passeriformes > Eulacestoma > Eulacestoma nigropectus. Next base: position 26,577 of record VZTE01006110.1, on the reverse strand, counting down.
AATTGCTTTGTCTGAGTTCTTTAATTTTTTCACCCCTCTGAAACTGTGTATTTAAAAACCTATCACAGGATTCCTAAACAGACGAGGTCAGCTAGGTGTTGTAATCACATCTCTTCACTAAAAAAGCCATATGTAATCAGCTGAGCTTTGGCTCCAAACTGTTGTAAACTACCAACTCATTACTGGGAAGAGACCTAGGGAAAATGTCTGTAGTATCTACTATCTGTGTAATAAACAATTATGCCTCTCATTAGCACTCAAGCAAATAAATGCTGGTGCTTTAATGGTACCTAAATAGTTTTTTCCAGTGGTCGTCAGGACTGTTAGCCCGGCTGCTGCTCAAAGGGCTTGGCTACCCTGGCCCTGGTGTCTGGATGCTGGGAGAGTAGGAGCGATGCCTTCTCTTTTGAGGCATATAATAGATTGGGTTTGAGAGGCCAGGTTTTGGTAGCAAAGGGGCTGCAGGGGTGGCTTCTGTGAGGAGATGTCAGAAACTGCCTCCGTATCTGACAGAGCCAACTCCAAGATAGACATGCTGCCAGCCAAACTGAGCCAAGTGACAATGCTGGCATGCCTCTGGGATAACATACTCAAGAAAGGTTGAAAACTGCTGCACAAGAGCAGCTATGAGAAACAAGTAAGAGCATGTGTGAGAAAGAGCCCTGCAGACACCAAGAGCAGTGAAGGAGGAATAGAGGAGGTGCTCCAGGAGTCAGAGCAGAGTTTCTCCTGATCCCATAGTAATGATGATGCTGGGACAGGCTGTCCCTCCAACTCTGAGGATCAGGCCAAGGTCTGTGTGTGTTATTAAAATCTGAGAGAAACAATAATCACTGAATGGCTTCACTTTTTCTTCATCCTGATTTGCCAGGTGATCATCTTCAGCAAACATCCTCCCAATCTTTTTCTTTAGACCTCCTTTACTATTAATGTGCATTAAAAAGACCTGGTTGTCTGACACAACACTGGCCAGTCTCAACTCTTAATTGAGCTTTGGCCTTTCTTATATTCTCCCTGAATATATGAATCGCAGCTTGGTAACTTTCCTTCAAAAATTCAAGAATTTCCTTCCTGACCTTACTTCCACACTTGTAATTTCCTTTCCCTCTTGGGTTTCAACATGAGTTCCTTGTTCAGCCTGACGTTGGACACACTGGAATTGCCTGGTCCTGTGGTTTTAAAAGGTGCATCTTAAGAACTGACTGGCACTCATGGTAAGCCCTCAGAGGTAGATTCCATTGGGACACTGCTAGGTAGCTCCCTGAGTAGCTTGAAGCTTGTCCTCTTGAAATCCAAGGTAACCACTCTGATCACCTCTTTTTCTCATTACACTGAAAAGATTAAAATCAACCATTTCATCATCACTATGGCCAAGACAGCCACCTATCATTGCAGCCCCCCAGAAGCCCTTCTCTATTGAGAAACAGCAAGTTTAGGAGGGCAGCATTCCTACTTGGCTCACTGAGTACCTGTGACATAAACTTCAGGAATTTGCCAGACATATGAAGTATGGTATAGAAGTATGGTATAGAAGTATGGTATAGAAGTATGGTATTTGCAGTAGATCTCTGGGAAGTTGAAATCTTTCATAAGAGCTTCCCATTCAGAAATTTATCATAATTGCTTACAGAAGAACATATTATAAGATGAGTGGAGGTCTATTCCTTCCCAAACATGGAATCACAGAATCACAAAATGTGTACCTGTAGGAGGAAGTGTTCAGCAAAGTCAGAAGAACTCACCAGGCATGTTCAGCAGGGCCTGTGGCCTGGAGACAGCCACTGTGCAGGACCCCCAGCACCCTACAGCAGGGCAGTGGGAAGAGGAGCACGGGAAGGGGTGGCCTTAGCTCAGCACCCAGAGCTGCTGCTTTCCCCAAAGCTGAGACTCAAGCCCAAGCCCAGGGTCTTGCTCAGGTGTGCACACTGTGGGCGTGCCCAAGGGAGCCCCAAGCACAATGTAAGGATGGAGGCAGTTATGGTACATGAGGCCCCTTCCATGTGAGGCTCTGTGGCTGCACTGGGTCTGCAGTCCTTGGACACCCATGGTGGAGCCATGTCACACACAGAGCCAGGAGCTCTGCGCCACACTGCTGCTCACTCACTGCTTGGTGGGGGAAAGGATTGAAGGGCTAAACGTGAGAGAACTTGTGGCTCAACATAAAAGCAGTTTAAGAGTGAAAGCAAAAGTCACGTATGCAAAGCTGGCCCCACCCTCACTTCCACAAGCACTGCCATTGCTGCTGCAGTGGGATCCTCTTTCTCTGGTCTGCCTAGTCCCACCTCTCACTGATGGGAGAAAGCTCCTGCTTTGTAGGACTCTGGCTGCTATCACATGGCTGTGCCTTGTGGTGGGTTTAGGGTTTAAGCACATGCTTGTCGGGTTCTCTGATCACAGACTGGTTGCCCAAGCAGAAGGGCCTGGTGGTGCAAGAAGTGTCTGTGGTGAAAAACCCCCAGAGATGACAGAGCACTTAATGCAGTTTGGGACCTGTGGAGACCTTCTGATCCAAAATCATTGCAGAATCAAGACTACCTTGAGCTGCTTGCCCAGCCACTTGCCCATGACTGTGTCCTGACATTTTTTGAAATTCTTCAAATTGGTGATTCCACGACTTCTTGGCAACCTATGGCAATGCCCAGTCACCCTCTTATTAATAAATCTTTCCTGCGGTTCATTTGGAACCTCCTGTTTCAATATTTGCCCATTGCCTTTTGTCCTGCCCAATGGACACCTCTGGAAAGAGTTCGGCTCCATCATCTCTATATCCTTCCTTCAGATATTTGTAAACCATGATGCAATCTGCCCCAAGTTTGCTTTCCTGTAGACTGAACAGTCCCAGCCCTTTCTGACTTTTCTTTTAGGGAAGGTTCTCCAGTCCCTTAATCATCACTGAGGTTCTTTGCTGGATTTCATCTTCAGTGTATCTCCATCTCTCTTTTGTACTGGGGAGCCCAGCACTGGACCCAGCATTCTTGAGGTCACCACACCAGTGCTCAGTAGTGGGGAAGGATCACTTCTCTTGGCCCTAGCAACTACCTTTCCTAAAGCAGCCCAGTATACCACTTTTACTGTACCTTTGCTACAAAGGAACAGTACTAGCTATGGTGCCTCTTTCTAACTGGGCACCCAAAGGACAGAAGTCATTGAAAACCTGGATTCGCGTAGTGTCAAACTGCTTTAAACTCCACATAACATACTTGTTGTTCTTCAGTTCATCCTACTGTATGAAGATACTGCTTTTATGACTGCCTGAAACATCCAGGGACTAGAGATGAACCCTGATTTCAGCATGTGTGTGTGTGCTTTTTTCCCAGGTTCTGTTTGATTTGCATTATCTCTAGTAGGAGGAGATTCCTTCTAACAGACAAACCAAGGAGGTAGAATTCCTAAAATAAATTTTAATCTTCTTAAATTTAATCAGAGAAGTGATATGCTTTGAATTTTTTGACTTCTTGTTTAGTCACAGGGTTCACAAATATGAAGTCTTTTCCCGGCAAAATAAACCTTAGGAACTATAAATATCTGAAGTGGTGCTTGACTAAATTTTACTAAGGGTAAAAATATATGTAAATAATTTAGGAGTCTAAACAAGAGTCTCAGAAGGGCTTGAGACACCGACTGCTTCATTTTCAAAGGTAGTTCAAGTTGGGGCCTAGAAGTATTACAAAGCTAGTAGCTGTCTTTGGGTATTAACTGTAACTAAAATCCGTGATTGCAGTAATCCATCTTCCTGGCTTTCCATATATATGCCTTGGATTTGCTAGGCAACCACTAACAAACTCTACCAGGTGCACAAGGGTGTAGCTCCATGCTCCTCTGGTCAAAGTCATCTCATCTTGGTAGCTATGGGGGAAAGGGAGAGTCATACAAGCCGTGTTCATCCAGCCTGACAGTTTATGTGTGCTTTTCACAACTACAAGGGTCTGTGAATTGTGGCAGTGGGAATGGGTAGACACCCACTTCTTCTGACTCCTCTGCAGAGGAAATAATCTGCATTACACAAGGCCTTTGTTTTAGTACCTTCTAGTTCCTGAAACAGTTCAGGACAGCTACATTCATTAGTGAGAAGATTTCCATGGGAGTGGGGTGCGTACACTGAAGCTGGTGATTGTTATCTCTGAAGAGCTCAGTTTGGTGTAATCTGGCCAATTTTTCCCATAAGTTTTCTTCATCTCCTGGCATAGGTACAGCTGCTCATCTGTCACCATTTTCCTCAGTGATGGCCATCTCTCTGAGGAAGAGAATGACCACACAAAGATAAAAAAGGAAGTAAAGCAGAATGATTAAAATAACATTATATTGACCCAGTGATTTCAACAGGGTGAGTCCACCTGCACAGAGATGTTTGCAGCACTGGAGCCAAAAATGTGACAAAACCAAGTTTTCCTTGCTTTCAAGTCTGCAGTTGATTATAGAAACAAAAATGGTACCAGAAAGCTGGAAGCAAATTTTAAGGGCCATAATCAAAACCAAAAGACGAACTGAGAAATATTTTAACCTGCCAGAATTTGTGTGCAAAGGTTCTGTGTTTCCTCTGCATGATGTGATAATATTTTTCCCACTTAGCAGAGGATATTGCAAATATTGGTGTGAGTGCAATCAGAAGATTAAGCAAAAGGCAGCCTTGGACAGGAGCCTGGTCACTCAGGTAGTGAAGTAATTGTTTTTAATATTTTATTTTTATTTTATTTTATTTTTATAGGTGTTGGGGTGTGCTCTTACAGGGCATCCTCCTGGTCGCCCCAGAGACCCCCTCTTGTCAATCC
>VZTE01006110.1:1768-21771 GCA_013397775.1 Eulacestoma nigropectus | reverse complement strand
TGCCAAATTTAAACCCTCACCCCCCCCCCCAAAAGCTAGCCATGCCTCTTCTTCCAGACCCCTCCAAGCCGCTAGGCGCCCCATAGGTGCATGCTGACGGTCTCCCCCTTGTTATCACCCCGTTGGTTGATTGTACCCTGGTTCCTCCCAGTTCCCCCCTTCCTATTGATTCTCGCCCTAATCTCCACCCGGTTTTCCTCACCTTAAAACCCTCGGCGCAGGTCCTCTCCGGGAGTTATCGCTTCCGCCCGGATCCGGCCAATAAAACCTGCTGTGGTCCAAGGAAGGATACCCCTCCTCGTTCGTTCTTTGTCTCCGGGGACTTTGGGCTTTCACGACCTCCTCCTCTGCCCTGAGGAGCGCGTGCAGCTGCCCGCTTGCGCGAAGCCCCAGCAGTGGCAGCTGCGGAACCGAAGGGGCGGAACTCGTGGCTGCAGGCTGAATCCTGGGTCGGCTGCCTAGCCCTGACAAAGGGGGTCTGGGGGCAGCTAGCCCCGGTCGCAGATCCATATAGGTAAGATCATAATTACAGACAGCTCTTCAAACTTCTTCTTACTTTACATTTAACTTATTTATTTGCACCCTTTTTTTTAATTTTTCCTCTAAAATGTAAACTAATTTTTCTCTTGCTTCCTGTTTTTGTTTTTGTTTAGAATCCTTTAATTAAGCAAGAATGTTGCAGCTTGCTATTTCAAATTATTTAAAGACTGTCAAAGGCAGAAAGATTTTTTAAAAAATCAGGTTTGCATTGGTTTAAAGGAGAAAGAGTATCTAATTTTGAAAATCCTACAATGTGTGTATTTATATTCTTAGATAAAAGCTTTGACATATTGACCTTTAGTTCGCAAATTTAGTTCTTAGTCTCAGGTGAATAGAACCTATTTAGTTCAACTTCTGGTGATTTTTTCATTAAGGAAACACCCAGCCAATAAAGTTTACAATTTTTTTATTATCTCCCTATGTTGAAGCGCCATATAAATAAATTGATATATTGAAAATTTTAGTTTGATATACTTTTGAGATAGTGGTTAGAATAAAATTTTCAAATCAAGATTTCCATATCCTAAGATTAAAAAATATCTGGGAGACTAGAAATACAAAGGTTACTTTTGGAAAAAGTCACATTTGTTTTGAACTGTCCGGTGTTAAATGAATTACTTATTTAGTAATCCTAAATATTTTTTTTTTCATTGCAAGATATGACAGTAGAACTACTTCATGAAATTTCAATGTAAAGTAATGACAGGCACTAGATCAATGTAACCAGAAAAGGACTGACACTATCAGTTTTTAGTTATTATAGCCTGTCTGATATATTTTTAATGATTTTAGATGATTGGTATAATAATTTAAAGGTATTTGATTTATTACAACAAAATGTTGCTCTTCTGGATGCTCTTTAAAGAATGAAAAGATTTTTAATATGAGCTTGGTATATTCATTAACCTTAGTTTTCTTCTTCTAATACATGAATACAATCTCTAATTGTGATGTAAAAGTTTTTTCTTTCAATATTTTCAAACTAATGATTTCAATTCTGATTTCATCTTTGGGTGCCCTGCCCTAAAAAAGTCATTGATGTTAAATCTGTACAAATTAAAACATCTCTTTAGGCTCCACTAATGTCTTGAATTAAATAAGTAAAACAAGTTCTGTTTTGGTTTAGGGCCTGCATAATGAAGCCACTTCCATGGGGATTTTTCAGGTTGTAATTCAGTATAGGATCTAGCCTGACTTCTTTTAATAAGAAACATAGGATAAATGTTGGTTTATCAGAGCCATAATTCAAAATTCTATCTAACCTATAGAAGAAGATTTGCTCATATAAGCAAATATCTAGTTTTAAAATATGCCTTTATTTCAATGAATGGGTTGAAGTGTGTTTACTGCACAGAATAATTTTAAATTAGTTGTTATTTTCTTTTCTTACATAGAGCTTCTAATGGGCATTTTTGCTTACCCTGATATTATCTAATCACATAACTGTAATATGTATATATTTCTGAATATTTGGATGCAGTTTGCTATTTACAATTGTGGGGTATTTTGGTATTGTTTGTTGGGGCTTTTTATAATCCAGTGACAAACTGAAAAATCTTTTAAACTTCTTTGATTTTTTAGGCTGAGTGTGAAAAGCACCCACACTGTAACCGGATATACTGCATCTGTAAGTCTGAAAATATCTTATTTTCCTATATTGTCCAGTTTTCGTATAATTCGTTTATTACCAGCTTCTGCTTTTTTTTCCCAGATTTTGCCTGATTCAATGACCTAAATCTTGTACTTCATAAATTTACAGCATATCAGTATCACCATATTCCACACAATTTGCATCACTAAAGTGATGACTAATGCTCAGCAACTGGATCTTTCAGCACAGCTAAATTTGCTCATCTACATATACTTTGCATCTCTTCTTCAGTAATACAGGCACCCATAAAACAGGTACTTACATTGAACGTACCTCTTAAAATAAAGTACTCCTAGAATAGATCTTCTTGAAAAACATTTCTAGGAATTATCTTGACCTGCCAGAGTTTTCATCAACTGCAGATTTTCAGAGACATCACAAGAGTAAGAATCTGAGGTAAACAAGGATGCAGCATTTGCTAACTGGTGATCATTTACCATGGTTCAGATAGAATGAAAATGTTCCTTGGTTTTGTTTATTCCTTCTTGTGGCAGGAGCTGATTGGGAACAGGACACACTGGCGTAGAGAGACAGAAATTGAAGAGAGCTGGTGAGTGTGAATGCAGATTCACCTCTTGAACCTCCAGGCCCTGCATGCAGTGCAGGGGTGAGGGCTCTGCCCCACCCTCTCTTCCATGCAAGAGAAGACGGGTGTCCGGGCAGTGTTTGGGCTAAAGGTCCCGAGGCCTGCCTCAGGTCATACAAATAACATGGGAAGCCTCTGAGCCTATGGCTGGGGGAATGTCCAATTGTTCAGAAAGTGCTAATTTACAATATTAGAAAAATTCTCTGGGCTTGTGAAAATTGTGGCTGTGACCTGATTATCCCTGCAAACTATAAGGGACCTGAGACACATGGGCAACCACAGTGGAAATTAGACTTGAACCATCAAGTCCATTCCCCTGCAGCTATACTTGCACATATACGAGACATTTAGTGCAGAGAAGTCACCAAGATCACCCACTTCCATACCTGTACTGTACTCAGCCTCTTTCAAAATCCTGTGCCATCCTGCAGAGTTACGTATTTACCAGGATTTGTTCTTTATTTGTAGGATCCCTCTGTCTATAGTCCCTCAGACAACCCTCCCCCTTCATCCAACACTTTAGGGGCCTCCGGGGAAAGGCGTATCTATGTCCAGCCTCTGCTGACCAAAGCCTCCAGTTGGTGTCCTATAATTGGTCAAACAGGGGAGACTTGCAGCTCTTGGAGTGGAGTTGGTTGTGATCTTTTCTGCTTGTTCTGAACTTCTGACATGTTTGAGGCTGTGGCTCCACAGTAAGCATCTGTGTCAAAGAAAGAGATTTTGTCACAGCATCTGCTTTGCAGCCATTTAACTGTTTGAACTATTCCATGGGCACAGGAATATTAGCCAGTTCTGTTTCTCAAGGTGGAAGCTGCAGGTAGCTGAACCATATGGTTCAAAAGCAAACATGTTGTTCACCATTTCATATGGTGAAAACTCTGCAGTAAATGAACTGAAAGGAACATGAAAGACATTAGAAGGAAAACTGTTTGCAAAGCTACTGTTTGTTGGCATAATAGGGGTAAAAGAGCTGCTTTACTGTCGCTGGCTTGTACAAAAAAAAGGTGAAGAGGTCTTCTGGTATATCCCCCCCATCCTTGTGTATTTTTCATTTCTCCACAGAGCATTTCCTAGAGACAGATGTGATAGGCCTGAAGAATAGAGCAGGTCCCCTTACTGTGTTATGTGCACATATGGGCTGAAGCAAGTGATAATGTGAATTCCTTAGTGTACACTGATTTCTCCTCTTCAGCAGAGCTGAAAGAAGTACAGCACCCTAGCATTCAACAGTGCCTGTTATATAACAGATCATCTAGTCTGAACAATCAGTATCGACACAAAATACAGATAGTTTATAGATACTCTGCTAGAGAGACAATCTACTAGAGAGAAGTTCTGTCATAGTTTTTCCTCTTATTTTCTTTTTCTGTTTGTTTGTTTGCCAAAGTACTTTACACTATGGTGAATAATGATGAAATACAAAACTGATTATTAATGAACCTAGTTAGCTGATTATCAAAGTGGACTGCAGCAGGTTCAAGAGCATGGGCTGAGGAAAAGCCATGTACAGTGTTTATGCCAATAAACAGTGACTATGAATTGCATAAGATAATCAAAATTACTATGAAAATAATAAATCAAAATGCCTGCATGCTTGTAATTTTCTGCAAAGCAGCCTCTTTTTTTACCTACTTTGATTATACCAATGAAGACTGAAAAATGTTAGAGGATAGTAAAATTTTACACCAGAAAGTTCACAATATTCTACACCATTTGGACCGTTTTAACCAAGTGAGACCAAATGAATTTTCCTTAATTTTAAATTACTTAGTGTTACTTTTATTTAAAAAGTTATATTACAACTGTACATATCTTACAACTGCATTTTTCCAAGGTTTTTCTAGAAACCAAGGTAGGTCTAACCAGCAAAGCCTTCAAAATACAATGTTATTCAATCTGATGAAATGATCCTGTAAGACTGACTCAGTGGGAGTTGTCTTGGTAGATCAGACAAAGTCAGTAAATAGGGGATAAGAACAGAATTGATTTACAGTAAAATAGCAGTTTTGTGATATTTACATGTGTATCTGACTAGTTCTTAATTTCATTTCACATATTGCACCAATGAACTACCCTCTGGATATTTCCCTCATAGTCCATAGACTAGAAAAGCAGTATAAATGCCTTAAGTCATAAGCTTCATATTCAGCTTTTACACAACCAAAACTGAGTGAGATGAATGTCTCCCTGAATGGGAAGCACATAAAATAAACAAATTAGGAGAAATAATTGGTATAGAAGAATAAATCAAAACGTTATTCTGTGATCATCAGAGCACCTAAACCCACAGAAATTCTAGTGGTGCTTGTTTATTTGCCTGTTTATCTAATGTATATGGCGAATCTTCAACTTGCTTATATGGCACATACAATATGTTCAAAGAAAGAGGCCTATAAAGTATTTTAGAAATGAGTAGATTTATGTTGCACCAAGACTTAGTTAAAAAGTTAGTTCTCAAAAGGGTTTTAGATTCCAGAAACATTAAGAAAACTAAAAAATTTTTGAAAAACTTTCAAAAAGTTATTCTGAGAGTCTGGATAAATAAGAAATATCTGGCAGATGTCTTTATAAACTTTCCAGAACAATGTGCTGTCAAGTCAAGGTAAATATTTTATCCAATTTTTAGTAGTGGGAAAACCAAAATATGTCCCATAATGAGAAACAAGCTTATTTTGTTTATGATACTCTCCTTTAGCTCTGGTTTATCTTTAGGACAGCTAGGTTTTGTTTTATTTAGAATTTAAGATTTATAAGCAGTTAGTGAAATACGCTTACAAAATTATTATTGAAGTATTTCTATTGCACATTCATTTCAAAACGATACTTATTTAAAAGATTGGTTTTTTCTTATCCTACTGTGAAATGAAACCAAATGTCAGAACCTTAAAATATGTCACTATATTGATTTTTCTTCATTATATTGCTTCTAATTGCTTAATGAAGGTCACACCAACAGGATGCTTTAAAGGCTCAGACTCAAAATATTCCCAAGATTTGCCCGAGTTTGCTATGCAATAGTAAAACAATAACCTCGTTAGTTCACAGAAGATAAGTATCCTCTGCCTGATAAGGAGTTGAGGAGCCGAATATGCATTAATAGTTAATCATGGCTGTAAGTCCTCTGGACTGAAATGTTTACATCTATTTGTAAATATTTACTAATAGGCTGCCTTTTTTTTTTTTTTTTTTAATGTAACGGACACCTAGTTATTACAGTATTTTTCAGAGATGAACTTTACTACTGTGGAAAATAAACATGGACAGCTAGTTTTTCTCTTATTGTCCTGGTCATCCACTACAATAATTTCCATGAAGTTGTTTCTGTTTGGTTTTGTTTGTTTTTTTGTTTGTTTCTTTTTCCTTTCAAATGTCATTCCTCAGGTCTGTGATCTTGTTTGTAGGAGAAACTGCAGAAATAAAGTCTGATTTCTTTGGGGAAAGGTAACTATGAGTTGTTTTGACTGAAGTATACAAAATTCAGAAGGAAATAAGAAGGCAGATGTGAGGTTTTGCCAAATGTGCAAAAACTCAGGGGCATGGTTTAACGTAGAGTAGGTCAGGCCTGCAAGGAACTCAAGGGGTCAGCAATAAAAGTAATTACAACAGAGGAAGGTCAAAAAAAATTTAAGATACAGAGAAAATGTTGGACAAAAATCCTATGCTAAAACACAGGAAGGACTGACCCATCTGCCACCTGCATGCTGTGGTCTTGACCTTCTTTTACAATACACAGAGATGCCTGAAATGTTTTTGTAGCACATAACTTCTTTTTTCTCTCTCATTCCTGGGGTATGCGGTAAATCTAAGCATATTTATTCATGTGGAATATTTATGAGTATTTTTGCTCATTTATATCAGCTTGCATACAGTCCTTAATTGTTTGTTATTTCTAAGCTACAACGTGCAAAATGCTTTGCAATGTAAAAAATGTCCAGTATTCCTTTTCAGGGAGGCTGTGAAAGAAGACTGTAATGCAGAAAGGCAACACACGAATAAATTGCAGGAAGGAGAAAAGAAGTATGAGCACAGCATATATTTACATGGGGAAAATATTGTTGGCAAATTTGATCAGGGAAGTGTAGGTAAAGAAGGTGAAAGCAGATTAAACCACAGAAAATCTTCTCCTTAATAATTTCTCTTTGGTATAAGCATTAGTCCAAGTTTTGTCATGCGTTATTTTAACCTTTATAAAACGGACTATTAATGCAATCTTTCTGACTTCTAATTCACAGCACATTATCAAAAAACCCTCTGTCGTTTCCATGAAACTTCTAAGAGAGACTGAACCTTATAAAACTTGGAAAAATCATGCCATGGAAATTATTTAGATAGACAGGATAGTGAGGGGGTAGAAGGAATGTTGTTGCTAAGTTCCTGAAATGCAAGTTAATAATCCTAATAAGATCAATGCTTTGTGCTCCTCCTATGAATATGTTCTGGCAGAGGAGAAAAAAATTTGGATTCAAAGACAATGGCAAGAGAAGAGAAGAGGCAAGGAATAGTGTGGGTCTAAATCAGCATGGGATGAATCAAAAGACAGCTCATTTCAGTGTCTGGCTCTCTGAGCTCTGCCAGTGACTTACAGAAGGAAACAGCCTTAACTTTATTTACAATGCCAAAAGGATATATGCAGAAATTTATGGGAAAAAAATTAATAGGTCCCTTCCTCCAGCTTCAGGCCTTCTCAATTAGAAAGCTGGAGGGATTCACACCATCCCACTTGAGGCACATAGTTTAGCCAGCTACCTTAAGCAGTCTCCCTGAGCTCCCTCACTAGTCATGGGAGAAAGTTAAAGCCAAGGCAAAGTGTTTAAGTTCAGTGCCCAGTTAACAGGAGTCTCAGGAACCAGCTGTCTAACTTTGCCACAGCTGCTGGTGGTAACATTTCTCCTCTGAATTTATATGCAACAGATTTTATGTTACTGGATATAGAAACAGACATTTTTGAAGCTGAAATCACAGATATTCATTACTGCGGTTAAAGAGTCAAACTAATGAGCTGAGTATGGCACCATAAAGGGAATCTGTTAGGCATAGTGACAAATCACACCACCAACACCTCAGGAGCTAGCAAAAACTAAAGGGTTTAAGAGTTCTAAGGCACTTTAAGCTATAGAAACTATTAATCATGTAAAGAAATTAATAGGAAACCGAATTGGATGCACTAAGGTGAGGCACATTTACACATCAAAAATGTACTAACACCACAACTGTGCCACTAGATCTTTCTCTTAGGCAGGCAAGCTTTAGAAATTACTTCAGGATGGAATGTCACAAAAAGTATGATCTGAAAAATGAAGGTCTAGTAGCAGGTTACCTGCCAAATTGTCAAAACTGCAAACTAGGTGCTTAATGCATGACAACCACAAATTCTATTCGTTTCATAAAAGATGCCTGCCTTTAACTTCAGGGATCTAAATTAGCCAAAGCTGTGACATCCAATCTCAGTCTACTTCCCAGTAAACTGAATTAATCTCAGCCTCCAACTTTGTTTTCAAGGGATAGATTTGGCCTTTGATTTGTGCCATGCCTGCAAAATCTTTTACAGAATATAATAAAACAGGCCCAGCAGAAGCTCAGAACCAATATATTAAAAACTATAGATTCTGAATTCTAGTTTTGCTTTTTAATGGAGCGTTCATGGAGACCCGTGCCAGCAAAATTCCAATGCATGTGCCACATGCCATAATTACTTGTAATCTGCTTTGAAAGAACAGATGATGATACATTTCTATTCTATTTTCAAGTGATCAAAACCTTGTGCCTGTGCCTTCGATCCATTTTGGATCTGTATGTCCTGCCACTGCACAGGAGACAGCATGTATCTCCCCAGTAATAGCATGACAACAAACTTGCTCCCAAGAAAAACATTAAGCTGGAAAGGAATACAAAAGAACTTCTAACATTTAAGATTGGAGCTGCAAAGAAATATTTCATAACCACAGATATGCTTGTTTAACGTAAGAGGGAAATAATTTCTTGCACTGTGTGCCTGAAGATGGTAATAGAGGAGCACAAATTGCTGCCACCGCCCCTTGCATGTAGTAACCACAGTGTGCATTGCTCTAAGCATGACCACAGCATGGGAGACTGTGTTCTTTCCTTTCCTAACATGGACTCCTGCATGAGGACACCTGTCTCAGGGAGCAAGGGATTTATTAACACTTGAGTAGAATCTGCACCAGTAGCCTGCAGGAGATCAGCAACAGCCTGGGCATAGACTGGCAAAGATCGGTTAGTGTAGCACACAATATCTGGCTTTAATTTGGGTAATATATTAAATTTCACAGGTCAATTTTTCTTTCTCTCTCTCTTTTTTTTTTTTTTTTAAATAGCAATGGTCATTTTTCCAAACACATTTATGACCCATGAATGTGTTCTTTACATCTCCCTTCCCTTTGCGCCTCTCAGCATGCTATAAAGGAATAGGCATTCATGGCAGAAGCCTGTCTGCCCTATTTGGAAGGACTGGCAGAAACTCCACCATCACCACAGGCAATCTATTCCTGCATTACTCAAAAATATGTTAATACTGGAGTTTAGAAACTGCACACTGTTCTATAACCCTGATGAATCCTGAAGGGTTACGTGAGATGTCTTAAAAGCTATACCTCCGTTCATTAACATTACAGTGTTTGCATTTCTCTTAACAGTCTCCTGCTGTTGACTGATCCTCTGTTGATCCCTCTCTATTTCAACCCTTTCTTTGCAGAACTGCTTACCAGTCTGTTGTTGCTCATCTCCTATTCAGGTAATGGATTATTACAATTTGTATGCAGAGCTTCAGACTTGTCTCTGTTGAATAGCACTGTTTTGCAGATATCATCATCTAAGTCACTGGTGATTCTAAAGAGATCAAGATGCAGTCCAAGTGTATGTCTTCTACTTTCTTTTGTGTTACACTCCAGGCATTTTACTCATGATATATCCATGTAATTGTTAGCCTTTTCTCTGTTTTCTTTGCAGATGACCATGAATAGCTTTGTTAGTTGCTCCAGTATTTTTCTATGAATTTAATTGAAGCAGAAAACCCGTAATTCCACATGTTGTTTTCCCAGCTTTTGAAGACCAGCACTAAATTTCCCCTCTCTTCATATATTCACTTTCATTTTTTTACAGATTGCTAATGGCTGATAAGTTGTGTTTTGTGGCTCTTTGGTAATGACAAATGAATTTAACAGTCCCTGATAATGTGAAAGTATTTAAGATGGTCTATTCCCATTTAAAGTTGAGAATTTTTCTCTGTTGGTGTCATTAATTGTGAAAACACTATTTGTTAGTGAAAATTAGTGCAAAAAGTAGTAAATGTTATGGTCCTCTTCCCCTTTATCTAACTCTCACTGATAAATGTGACCGTCTGCAAGGCAGCAGGCCTTTCTTTTCCTGTCTTTCCCCTAGTATAAATGCCCTTCTGGTTTTCTGTTTTACCTGATGGATCTTACTTATTCCATACTATTTGCTTCTTGACTTTTTCCTATTTGTTTGAATTAGGTATTTATTTTGGTCCTCATACTGTGCAGATAAAGACACCAGATATCAAAAGTTCTGTTCACTCCTTCAAGTTGCAGTAGTGAATCTTAAAGCCTCTGAACTGTGCAGATATTTTTGTGTGTCACCAAGGCTGGAGGTTCCCCTGTCAGCATCACAGCATAATAAGTGTGATGTAACAGCTTTCCTCCTGATCCTAATTTTAACACTTGGCTTTCCCATTAACCTTTGGTGGCTGTGTTGTTGTTACCATGCTGCGGAATGGAAACTCTTACTTCATTCTGGTTTTAGACAGCACAATTTTATATTTTAAACCAATGGAAGTATAGGAAACACAACTGGAATCTGCAGCATATCTAGGATGAGCCAATCTTAACAAACTTTTAAAATGTCTCTGTAACACTTCTTTAACATAATTCAAAACACAGACACCTCTCCATATAGGGACACACACTGTCTCCAAGTGACACTGGCATTTAGGCACAGAAATAATTCTGGAGATCTGGACTCTGGATATTTTGCAAGTCAGTGGACACAGTACACTAAAATATTGATACAATATCTTTTACTTTTTGCAGTAGCACACACACACCAAACCTCACACTACCAGCAATGTTTTTTGGCAAACTGTACTATTAATGCAAATTAAATTAGGCTGCATGACATTAAGCCACTTGGGATTTCTCCAGGGCATCAATTTAGCAACATGTGCTTTCAATCTCTGTATGTTCTGTTCCCTTGGAAACCAAAAAAACCCTCAAACCAAAACCCAATAAATTAAACATAAGCTGCAACTTTTGTGTGTGTGTGCGCAGAAGTCAAGGTTAATTTTCTTTTTGAAAATCATGGGCTTGCCTTAATTTCAAATATTATGCTCGTATTTTTCTGAATGACAACGAGGAGGATCAGGAGTGTGCAGACAATTCCCTGCCTGGCACTGTGGCCTTCATGTATTGTTGCTCCTTGTTTGTCTTTTCCTTTTTCCTGCTGCCCTATATGCCTTTTCCTTACTCCTCCAAGTACAAAAGTCCACCTTTCTTTCCCCCCACACCTATGGATATTTCTGCTCAGAAGACAAATGCATTGAGACTTCAGTCTCAAGGGAAACTAGGTCTTACCTAGCAGAGATTTGATGTCTCTGGCCACACAGCTGTGGCAAGCCGAGACTCCTGTGAAAATAGGCAACTGGATCCAGATGGGGTCCAGATGTGTTATTGCACTGAGGCATCCAAGGTAGGAACTCACTGGACAAGATTAGTCCAGGTGCAGTGTCGGACTGACACTGCCAGACTGTATTTGGACACAGGCTGGTTTATGTCACCCTGTGCAGATGTCTCCAATACTCCCAGTTTTGGGGTCAGTGACAGATGTCTCCACATTTGTCAGTGCAGTGGCACTGCAGCACATAAATGATGCCATGCTAGTCCCAAACTGTGATTCCTCATCCATCCATTCAGATGGAAGCTCGGCTTTCCTAGTGCCTCACTTTGTGACCTTATATGTCCATTCCCTGATCATGTCCGTGGGTCTCTTGAACAGACTTTTAAATCACAGATATCTCAACCCTACTAAGGGTTGAAAGAATCAAAAACACCTAGGAAATGTGACAGTTTCCCTAGAAGCTCAATCGATTAGTTGCTATTAGAATGTAAAAGGAAAAAAAAAAAAAAAAAGAAGCACTAAAAGGTGCTTTTTTTTTTCCCCCATAAAACTTAAGAATAATTGGAAGAAAGAGGGGAAAGAGAGAAAAGAGGCTGCTATCTGGAAACTGTGAAAGTTCATGTTTGGGGCTGGGACAGGGGACTGGCAGCAGCAAGGAGACTTACGGCATGGCAGTAAGTTGTGTACATCTCTGAGGTAAACACAAGGAAAAATAAGCTAATCAAAAAAGGAAAATATCCTGGAGCAAGGGAAGAAATTAAGGAGAAAGAATTGTGAAAGCCTGTGATTTTCTCATTATTCTTGTTATTTTTATGTCTTTTTTTTTATTGCCCTTCAGTTCTTCGAGCCTTCTGCAAGTTTTCAGTGAAATGTAAGATTTAAATAGTTGCAAATAAATGGAACTCTGTTCCCATTCTCCCTGCAAAACAATTCAAAATCTGAAAGACCATATAAACACAATCCTAATTTAGATGTTTTTGAAGTGCCACGTTTTTTTAAACTAATTTTATTACAGGGAGGGAGATGGTGGGCTGGCACACGAACTCTGACTCCTTTATTCATAAAAACTAGTGCCTCACAAATGGCAGTGCTCCTAATAATGAAAATTTGCACAGACAGACACACACATGCACGCACATCTGGAAGGTTCCAAGAATGTGAAGCAAGGATAACAAAGGGGGATGAGAACAGAAGAAATGAAGGGTATTCTTTTACCAGGCTTTTACAGAAAGCTTGTTTAATCTCATGCTTACTTCTAAATTAGGGGTGATTTGGCTGTCTCACGCAATGCAACCTCCAAAAATGTTTCCAGAATGTAGATGGTGAAGGCAAAACGCAATTATGGGTACCGCCCCTCAACATTTCTTTGTCCAGGCTATTTTCTTTTGAAAAACCTGTTAGGTAATTTGTAACCTTTCGTGAGTGTTATCTTTGAAGGTGTCTTTATTTCACATTTAGTTTTAGTAGTTAAGAGCACTGTAGTACTTTTTAAGTCTCTATTACTTTATTTTTACTTTCAGGAACATATTCTTATTAATCAAAATCATCTGTTTGGCTTACAGGCTGTTTTCTTTGCAGAAGTGTTTTTGGAAGCTTAAGAGTGTAATTCCAGGGATGATATCGGCCCCACTCCTTTAGAATCTGGGCCTACAGAAGTACTTTATATAGCTCTTTGGGAGGAAGAACTTACACTGCCAAAACAAAGTTCTTTGCCAGAATTAGACCCTGATTCTGTAAACTGCCTCCATTATCTAAGGTTCTGCCTAACTAAGCATGGACACACTAACACGAATATTAAATACTTGAATTCTTTACATGTTGAGGCCCACAGAAGACCATATTAGCTCAGGACTCAGGGAGAGGAGGACTCTGAATCTATGCACCAAGTACAGCAGGTGA
The DNA here is from genome assembly GCA_013397775.1 of Eulacestoma nigropectus. Lineage (NCBI taxonomy): Eukaryota > Metazoa > Chordata > Aves > Passeriformes > Eulacestoma > Eulacestoma nigropectus. The sequence goes on along the minus strand of VZTE01006110.1, from coordinate 8,446 downwards.
TGATGTGGCAGTAGACTGCTGCTCAGAGACTACACCCCATGGGCCATGCAGCTCCACCTCATATGGGTTCCTTCATTCCCAGATGAAGAAGACACAGTGAAAAGGAAAAGGTAGAGAGTTGGCTGGACAGGCAGAAGAGACTTGTTAAAATGTGTTAGCCAAGAAATGGGCTAGTGTTGGTTGTAAAGTTGGGTAAAGTTCATTTTACCCCAGGGAGCTGGGGATGTTCAGCCTGGAGGAAAGGAGGCTCAGGGGAGACCTTATCACGCTCCACAACTGCCTGACAGGAGGATGTAGCCAGGGTCAGCCCCTTCTCCCAGGTAACAAGGCAAAGGACAAGAGAAAACAGCCTTGAGCTGCATGATGAGAGGTTTAGATTGGCCATTATGAAAAATGTTTTTACTGAAAGCTTTGTCAAGCACTGGAACAGGCTCCCCAGGGACGTGGTGGACTCACCATTCCTGGAGCTATGTAATAGATGTTTAGGGATGGTACTTGGGGACACGGTTTAGTGGTTGACTTGGCAGTGCTGGGTTTTTGGTTGGACTTGCTGATCTTAGAAGTCTTTTCCAACACAAATGATTCTGTGATTCCATGAACTACAAAGCCTTTGACATTACAAATCTTAGTGCATACGTTCTACCATTACCCTGCCCTCCCTGCTGTAAGAAGCGAGTCCAGGCACTGGTTTCTACTGGTGCTTTAACATTATCTTTTGACTTTGTGCTCAGAAATAAGACATCTATGTCCAAGGATACATCTAGACATGCTTGTACTAATAAGAAAGACCAGGCCTGCAGCTATACTTCCCTCTGCTTGAATGGGAAAACTAGGAGCTTAGACCCTCAAAAAGTAAACTGAAGGAAATCAAGCTTTTCAAAAGCATTTTTGGGATTGAATTTTTAAAGGTTTTCTGAAAAAAAAAAAAAGATATGTCTTGGAGATCAGAGGTAGATTTTTTAAAGAATGGAAAGTAAAACTAGAGTAGAAGTGAAGTAAGAGCAGAAGAATATATATTTTTTAGGTTAAAGCCCTAAGCCAAACTGTTAATTTGAAGTGGAGATATTTTCATGTGAAAGAGAAATATAAGAGCAATAAATGCTATAAATATTCTACCATGTACACCATGCTGTCAAATAAAAAACAGAAAAATGAAGGACATTGTCTGGTTCCAACTGCTGACTCCACTTCTTTTGGAATCAAACAAAAATATAATTTGTTGATATATAACAGGCCATGTGTGACAGCAGCATGATTTTAAAAGTGACTTACTTTTATGAAAGAAACATGGGAGTGAAAAAAGCAAATCAGACTCAGTGTTTAATTTAACATTTGAGAAGAAAAAAATTGGAAAAATTAACGAAGGAAAGTGCAAAATGCTGGACCGAAAGAAAAGCACCATAAAGGCATAAGGAAGTCTACCAGAGAGCAAAACATTGCAGATGTCATTCTAGTAAAGGCTCTAAATTTAGGGGAAATGAGGTATATTTTCCAACAGGAAAATCTTATTTGTTGAAACATTCCCACTCTGAACTGCTATGAAAGTATTTTCTTCTTGATGAAAACTAAGTGTTTTACAGGAAGTTTTTGTCTCATATACTTCTGGAGAACTATAAAAATAATGTATGGTGAGTGACTCCAATGTCTCAAAATTTTTTAATTCTCCCTTCAGTTTTGGTAGCTGAAACCAGTTTTATCTAAATGCTTTCTATTAGTTAATATCTGATTAATGAAAACAGTCTTTTCAGAAACCTGAATGATGCCCAAATCTAATTCGGAATATTCTGAATGAAAATGCAGACTTTTCACTGCTACCTGTAGGCTTGGGCTGTACCTCAGCACTATAAAGGCAATTTCCTGGAGCTGCACAATTGCTACAGCAACAATGACCCATTTTCTTGCTTTAGATAAATCTCAACCCGAAGGTAAGCCAGCTGCTGCTGGCATGGCTGTGAAAGGGGCAGGGCTATGCAGCGAGATTACTTAGAGAACCACGGCATTCTCTCCAAAAAGCAAACTACTGCCTCATTCTCTTGGCAGAAAGGCCTCATTCATGTCACAGCAATGCTTGAGTTTGCTCACACCGCTAAAACATCTTTAGCCAGCTTCTGTCCAATCCTCATGTGTCAGCTGCAGAAACAGTACTACCTGTGTAAGTGATCAGGGATAGATTCAACTCTGATGTCTACCATGCGTGTCTGCTAGAGTGGCTGGATGCATAATTTCCCACTTCAGAGAACAGCTGAGAGCTTACTCAACAGAATAAATGTAGGTGTCTGCTCCACAGAGAGAGAAACTGCCTTCTGGACTCCACTGACTCTGTTTACTAGATATCCTAGGATTTCATGGGAAGCTTGGACAACTTAGCGAACCGAAATATCTGCTTAGGTGTCGATACCAATTAATTGATGAGATTTACTTTACCCAAACTCTTCTTTAAATTACATAAAATACATCATATGTAAACTTCAAAACTGCATTAAGTAGAATTTGTTAGTGTCTCTATGATTAGCCCTAAGGCTGCCCCCTGAACATCTATACCATGGTTTTAAAAGCTCTTTTAAATCTTATAATTTCTTGACAAAAATCTTATAAAATATTAATTTGAATCTTTCAGCCTCATCTAAATCATCATACAGATATGTTCATGAACTTTATCACAAAAAACTACGGAGTTACTCTATTTTGAAAATATCCCTTTTAGGGTTTTAGAAATACATAGCATATCTAATATTGGAATATAAAAATATTGCTTTGTTCATTTCAGATTATGTAACATTAAATCTGTCTGTTTGCAAGAAAATCGTGCATTATGGGCTGTGACTTTATTTACATGGTGCCTATTCTAAACTGAAGTAAGTGAAATCTTATGCAGGTTCATTGCTGGTTTTTCTGCAGTCTGTGAACTGTCTTCCATCCTGTGCTTCATTCCAAACTGAGCAGCCTCTGGGGAACAGTGCAGACTACTACTTTGTGTTGTCACCTAGTGTGCTGACAGGATGAAGAAAAGTGTTTGGCACAGCCTTTCATTGGTAACATATACTGATAGACACGAGTGTGTCTCAGTCAAGATGTTCAACATTTAAATGTGTAATTAAATATAATCACTATCCATATTAGGGTTGACAGTTTATGCTCTTTTTATAGTAACATTTGTACTTTTGCTCATCAATCACTTTTTGTTTTTCTAGTAATTCATACTGCAGTGGTAATGGGGACTGGACATCTGACTCAAAAAACCCTTTCTTCCCTCAAATCCAAAATATGGTATTCCCATCAGAAAGTAAAAGTAGCCTTTCAAGTTTGGGGTCTTACCTGCTCATACTTGACTATACAGGAGCTCAATATAGGAGTTCAATGAGACAATTACTGCACAAGTGAGGGGGCACTGCCAGTGGGAAAATAAGTATCTATGGGATGCAGGTTGAATATATTTAGTTGGTTCTGTTGTTGGGAGTATATGTACTTGATTTCACCTTAGCTATGGTCTTGTCTATTCTGGATATTGTGCAGTTATTTTTGTGGTTTTGTCTTTAAAGCACAAAAGCACCTAACGGAATAAGACAAGAGAAAATTTGAATGCAGGGAAAACTGCATTTGCTCCATTGTCTTATTAAAGATGAGAACAAGTATTTCCCCTTAAGGTCCAAATAGGCAGATCTATCCATGAGAAAAGGAAGGTCCTGTCAATGAGATATTTCTATAAAGTTCCACTTAATTGTATTTCTATGAAAGACAGTGATGAAAAAAATAAGCAGGAAACCCCAATCTGGATCAGAGCAGATAAAAGATGGCTGGCCTATCCAGGAGACAAATTGAATCCAGCTCCTATCTGTATCAGATATGATATTAAAAACTTAAATCTGAATGCAAGGTGATGTTACTCATTGAATAAAATGAGAAGGAGCAGGAACTGATGACTTCAGATACGCCATAGTAAGTACATCCAACAAGTCCTCTAACCCCAGCCCTGAATCTAGGGAAGTTTCAGTGACTGCTGAGTATTGAGAATGCATATCTCCCTCCAGCATTTTTCCCAGCTGGACTTAAATACCTATTTTTTTCAGACCCTTTGTGCAATACCTGTCAATGAATTGAGACAAAGATGGTCCAACAAACAACATTAATAGGCTTAGTTCCTGTGCTAAGGAAACTAGGGTTTATAGTAAACTGCAAACAGAAAAGCTGGGGTGAAATAATTTGCCAAAGTCATACAGTATATCAGTAAAAGAGATGGAAATAGGAACTTGACTTCATACTCTCCAACAATCCACTGTCAACTGGGTTGAGCTGCAGCAGCATTATTGGGTGAACTTATCCAACAATGTTTCCTCTTAGATTCATGAATCTGAGCTAACCTCAATCCTGAAATCACGTTTTCACCTCAGAATGAGGATTTTAGGACTATCTAAACACAATGCCACCAGATAGAAATGATACCACATAGATTTTGATTGGATTACAAAGCAACAGAGCTGGCAAAACATGAACTTGAAACTTCTCAGTGTGGTGTTCGTGGAACCAGTGGTACTTGTAAATCACATCAGGCTGGTTGCTGATGAATTTTTGGTGGAAGGATGGTGACATCTAGTGGTCCTGCTCTTCTCACAGCCCTTCACATTATGTCTCGAGGCATGTCATCAGAAGTACAGCAGTGTAATTTTACAGACTTAATTCATTCCCTTTCTGAAAGCTTTAATACTTTATGCAGTATCAGCTTTTCATCAAAGTGTCCACCTCTAAAAGTTCCAAGCATAATTGCCCCTTTTGTTGTTATACTGGAAAACAAAAGTGGTCATAAAGGAGTGATTAAGCAATCTGCAAATAAAGCTGTATCACAAAACACTGCAAATATTGCGATAACAACTTAGACTTTTCTTTGTAAACTCATGACTTTGTTTCAAGAGTTACTTGCCTCAGAATGACATGATAGGGTCTGTTTCAGTAGGGCCTTAAGGAGTGATCCAGGGAGTGACTTAATCCTCACTTAAAAAAAAAAAATTGTTAAGAAAGGATGTAACAAATCACGCATTAGGTGCTTTTTGCTCTCTGGCTTGGTAATTATTATAGTCTAGAGGTCCAACTGCAACAGTTTAAATTAATAAGAAATACTAAAACAACAACTATCAAAAAGCCCTTAATAGTCTAATCTATTCAGTCATTGAAAAAACTGCCAGAAGTGTGTCTTAAAGAGAAATTCGAACAATGAAAGACAAAAGATACAGGTATGTAGAGAAACCAAAGTATTATCTATAACAGAAAATTGGGCAGCACCAGGGTTTGTTTGTTTTTACTCGAGCTCAAATATAGGAATTATTGACCTGTCAGGCCAGCCCATGATTTGGACTGTTTGAGGTTGCTGCTAGGCATGGGCAGAGGACATTCACAACGAGCTGTAAGGGCCCCTTGGTTTGGGAGCTAAAACAGATTCACTGATGGAGGTACGCTGTACTAGGCCAGATGCTTTACTAGAACATATGTAACCTGTTATTCTAACGTGACAGGTATCAGTGAGATGCTCTCCAGCTCTTAGCTCTTAGCCAGCATGAAAAAAGACTGGCCTGGCTGAACAGGAAGCTTTTGCAGGGACTCAAGGGAAAAAAAAGAGGGTTTATGACCTTGGGAAGAAGAGGCAGGCAACTCAGGAAGAGTATAAGGATGTCATGAGGTCATGCAGAAAGAAAATTACTAAGGTGAAAGCCCAGCTAGAACTCCATTTGGCCACCATGGGAACAGATAACAAAACCGTTTTAACAAATAAATCAATAACAAAAAGAAGGCCAAGGAGAGTCTCCATCCTTTTTTTGCATGCAGAGGGAAATTTTGTCACAAAGGATGAGGAAAATGCTGAGGTACTTAAGTGCCTTTTTTTGGCTCAACCCTTAACAAAAAGACCAGTTATCCTCAGGGTACCCAGCCCCCTGAACTGGTAGACAAGGGAGCAGGATACATCTAGTGTAATACAAAAGGAACTAGTAAGAAACTTGCTGTGTACACTAGACAAGTGTACCATATTGAGTGGGATCCACCTGAGGATATTTATAGTGCTGGCAGAAGAGCTTGCTCTTTCCATGTCTTACCATCAGTCCTGATTAATCAGGGAGGTCCCAGATGACTGGAGGTTGGCAAATGTGACGCCCACCCACAAGAAGGGCAGGAAGATCTGGAGAAAAACAGGCCTGTCAGTCTGCCCCCAGTGCCAGGCAAGGTTATGGAACAGGTCATCCTGAGTGCAATTTCACATGGTGTGTAAAGGACAACCACGGGATCAGGCCCAGACAGATGGGTTTATGAAAGGCAGATCCTGCTTGGCCAGCTTGATCTCCCTCTATGACAGGGCGTCCAACTGAGTTTATAGAAGGAAAGGCTGTGAAGGAAATAAGGTCTGCCTGGACTTCAGTAAGGCCTTTGACACCACTTCCCACAGTTCTTTAAATTCCACCTTCATGACACCTTTCACGAACAAACAAACATTTTCCACCTCAGTAATACTGTACTGTATTAATATTTATAGACATTAGCTTTATTTTCCAGTGTGGGAGGTTCCTGGCCCATAGTAGCCACTGCCAGTCATGAAGACTCCGCCTCGGAGGCAGAAGACTCCTCCTTCAAGGGGACGTCTGAGGGCGGCACCTTGGTTTAGGACCTGCCCCACCTTCTGGAAAGTTCTTCTGAGTT
>VZTE01006108.1:2072176-2099398 GCA_013397775.1 Eulacestoma nigropectus | reverse complement strand
GCAATTTATGCAGACCTTCTCCCGCTTGCGTGCGCTGATTTCAGACTGGACACCCTCCCCTTTCCCTAAAAAACTTACTGTGTTTGTTACTTTCCTTATCCTGTTTATCCTTAGTTTATTTCATTGTTGTTTAATCAAATGGATCCAGGTTCTTTTTCAGAAGAGAGCAGGGCTTTCTTCATACAAACCTAAACAAAGAAGAAAAGAATGAATAGGAGAAAGTTACCTGGTAAGTTCTTCAAGGGCTGCATGACTCTCAGATTAACGAAGAAGACAGTGAAGGGAAAAGGCACCCATGATTACTTTGACTTCCAAGGAGAAGGGACAGCATGGGTAGGTATATGAGAGGGTTGACTAAAATTTATGCCAGATCATTTGGACACCTGCCATGGTTTCAGCTGAATCAGCCCAAAGTTTCCTAGCACAGTGGGACTGTCTGTAAGGAGTGAATTAAATGATCTCGTACTTGAACATCTTCACTCAAACTCTGCCAGTCCATTTCCCATCAGTTTTCATAAAACACAGAACCAGACAGTGAAGAAGTCTAGGTTTTCCCATTACTAAATTATAAGCCAGTAAGATACTAATGTATATTTAAATGCACACATATTCAAGTACCTATGTAATGTATATGTGAGCATATACATTTTTTTTGCTTTCAAGAAAGGCAAATAATTATTAATTTTTCAGATTCTAGCTGGCAATAAACTTATATGTAGACTATATATCATCCATAAGAGTTCCATAGGAGTATTTGCTATTAAAACTGTTTTGACTAGCAAAGTAGGTCATGTTGCTCTTTCTGTTCACATGAAACTCAGAGGGAATTGAGTTTTCACTGTGAAGACTTGTGATTATTAATTTATAATTTACTTTCTGCAACTACTCTGTGTTATTCAGTTAGAAATAGAGTTGTCTTACAAAGATTTTATTTGGAAACTTTGAAAAGAATTTCAGAGTTTAACTGCCTCCTACACTTCTCCTTATGTTAGTGCTACCTCTTGAAATTTGGTGCTAATTCAGTCAACAGGGGCACAGACATGGAATAGAGCAGTAGAATTGCAACACAGAATCTTATTGCCAAGTATTTTTTCTCTCAGTGATCTTTGCTTATCTGTCAAAAAGATGATCTTCTGTTTCTATTGTCATACACTTGTCACATTTGAAGAAGGGCATTTCAGCAAGGAACGTGAGGTAGGATGGTATTAAATAATAAAGAAAGTTCCAATTTTTATGCAAATTAATTTGTTTACATACAAGCACAAGAAACAAAAGAGTAACTATCAAGAGGTATCAGTGTCATAGCTCTACACAGAGAAATGCAATTGAAATTTTCAGGAAGCTATTTTTGTTTAGGATCAGGTTCCTTTGCTGCTTGCTTTGAGGCACATAAACCACTAGAGAACAGGCAGAAATGAAAAGAATAAATCCTCTCTGTTCTGGGACTCCTACCTTACCTCAACATGTGCGATGCAGCTTCTGCCATTTCAGAAATGAAGGATGTGGTCCAGGAGGTACTCCTGACTCCTAAGTGATATAAAGGATACAACTACAACTAGAGAATATGGTTCATGATGTATCTTGTATATTTCGCTGTTTAAAAAATATTTTTCAAACTCTTCAAGCAGTTCTTGCATTTATTTAACTGCCAAAATCACTGCTAGCTGTACATTCACTTCAAAAGAAATGCATAATCCCTCTACTGAAATACCTAGTCAATGCTGCAGTAAACAGCTCTGTTTTGAAGTCGATCTGTGAGTAATTTAGCACAATGAAAGAAGCACTATTCTTTTTGTTTTCTTACTTCAGCACCTCAGGGAGTTACATATATCCTGGTGATAGTTCTCTCCCTTTCAAGTGCCTGTGAGAAGAAGTGTCACAGCAAAAGCGATATGTGTAAGGTAAAAGCCAAACTAGCAAAACTGACATTTTCTGAATGCACAGCATTTGAGCATCAAGCGGGTATTTCGAGGTAGCCAGGTCCCCAGATTCAAAACCTAAGTGAGAGCTTTACTTCCAGTTTCTGCTGACAGAGCAGCCCAAAGCAATGCTGACTGCAACAAGCTTCTGAGCCTTAGGCATGACTGAAGCTTACTTGACAAGATCACTTACTAAGCCCAATGTGCCTGATGAGACTCAGTCACAGTGGAGTGTGACAACAATGCAGAGTGGTGGAGAAATAGGGAAAGGTAGCTGAGTCACTATATTTACAAGTCACTAATCCACTCTGGGTATAATTACTTAAAAAGCCTACGGATTTGGACAAAATATTGGTTGTGGTGGTTTTTTTTGGTTTTTTTTTGTTTTTTTGGACTAATCTTCCGGACTGAATAGTGTCTGTTAAACAGAAATGGAGTTTTCTAATCAAAAATGCCAGGGGAGGAAAGGAATAGGTTTATTTTATGGTGTGGAAAAAATTTACTGAGCTAACTGGGTTAGCTGTTATTGACAAAGATCCCTGAGGAATGTATAGCCACATAGATGTAGCCAGTAGTATTGCTCATACACATCTTCTAGTACTGACACAAAATACCTCAAAGAAAAGGCAACTAAACCCAAGGTTTTGCTAAAAAATGCAGACCATTTGCAAAGAAATATGTTTTAAAGTGCACGATTATATGAGTTTTTAATGCAAGATGAAATACAATTGCGTCTGGAGACCTTTAGGATATTTCAAATTTGTATGAGTTTAAAATTACTATAGATCAGTTTGTGGCGTTTTTTGGGCATATTATATTATTCAGCTCCTGGAGTCCTGGCTGTTTGCTTTCCTTGTAAGAAGAGTCTAGTTGATATTCCTGCCAGAAACATTTGTTTTCTGCAAGAAGGGCCATGGAACACTTTTGGCTTGGCTTCAGCTGTCACCAATCCTTGGCATCTAACACTGGGATTCTGGGGAATATAGTAAGCAGGAGGTTAGAAGGGAGTTACTGGGGAGCTGAACCTGAACAAAGTAACAGTAGGAAGAAAGAGGAAATCCAACATAATATCTATTTTTTAGTACAATTTTAAAATAAAATATATAATCCTTGTCTCGTATTTTAATATTATGAGTCAAACTTTAGGGTACTTTTAATGGAAAGTTATGGATAAGAGGTTTATTGATACACTGCAGATGTAAAGAATCTAGGGAGATGATGTGAAAGGAGAGATACAGTTCACTGTGTGAAATGAGTGAGAGTTTTATGGCAGGCCAGGGGTGCCAGCTCTGACTAGGAAAAATGGCAGATCGGAGGCAGGAGAAATGGGAATGTGGAGTATTTCATTCCAGGGTAAGCATGTCAAGAACTGCCTGGTCCCTGCACGTGCACTCTTTCCTGTTAGAAATGCAGTAGCTCAACATGGACTGAAGATTAGAGACTAGATGAAATTCAGTAGTGAAAACAGTTGAATGGAGGAGTCAGAATCGATAGAAGAGTGCCTTGCTGATAACCCAGGGGGTTGTCATAGGAAAAAAAATACCTAATAAGAAAAAATGTTCCCTTGAGTTCTGAAACAGAAACTAGAAACCATAGCACAAAGATTAATTCAAGAAAAATCCATAAGATAAGACTGATTCAACCTCTGAGGAACATCTTGTTCCTAATTGGGATCAGGCTCGTTGACAGTGTGACATGCTGGACATGAAAGAGTCCTTGAGAACAGAAAAAGGGCAATCATATATGTTTTAGCTTACCATTGCATTCCATAACATTATTCCATAATAAATAGACTTGCATAATTGAAAAAAAGCCTTACACAAAAAGGGAAACAATCTAGATACAAACATGTAGATGATAATTGTAAAATCAGAATGTTTTCTTTTAAATTATTATTAAAGGCAAAATAGTTTACATGTTTAATACTATCCTTCCTACTGGCATTGAATTCAGAAGGGAATTGTTAAAGGGACAACAAACAGAAAATGAAATTATAATGAGATGAGAAATCAAGGGGCAAAATTTGGAGGCAGACTATAACAGCTAGATAGTTAACCTGGAAAATACTATTTTCCAGGTGCAGGGAAGAGTTACACATTTACTTAGCCAAGGCTGGATATACAGAGAAGAAAAGACCAACCTTTGCTTCAGAAAGTTCCCAATAGTCGGGAAGGCACAATGAAGTGAATAACAGGAGCATCTGGAAGGGAGTGTTTGGAAGAAGCAGCAAAGCAGTCTCAGCCAAAAAGTTGGTANCACAATGAAGTGAATAACAGGAGCATCTGGAAGGGAGTGTTTGGAAGAAGCAGCAAAGCAGTCTCAGCCAAAAAGTTGGTAGTAAGTGGGCTGAATGGAAATTACTGAACATGCAAGGCAATAGTGAGCTTTAGGAGGAGGAAAGTGTACAAATAGCCTATGTTTTACCTGCTTTTCTGTGGATTCTACACACTCAGGTAAATTGCTACAAAACACTTTGCTCTGAAGTGGTTGCTTTTGGTCACTTTCAATCAACCAGTGATCACAGTGGCAGGAGAGAAAAAGAGTTAGTTAGATTAAGAACTGCAGTAGGATTTACAGGCACCAGGGAGCTGCCACCTGGGGATCTAGGCCTTGTGCATCCATATTCAACTTTAAAAGAAGTGCTAAAGATCAGGGCTCTCACTTTTCTGGACTGAAAGGAATTGAACTGCTTTTTTCACCCATAACTCTGAGAGAACGTGCCTGGCACACTGTAAGCACGGGAACTGTCTATATGCTGTAATTAAAAAAATATTTTCTCTGCCCCTACTGGCAGGAGAGAAGTGGGAATACACTGGAAATAGCACTGGATACATTTATCATTGCTTCACTATGCAGAGGTAGGAGTCCTCCTTCTGAACTTCCCCCTGGTATCAGATGCAAATACAGCATGTACTTTGATCTCAAATATTGACAGAGGACTATTAGACTGTGATGGTTTATGCAATCTCTATCATTTCTGGACTCCATCCTTTCAGATTTTATATCTACACATGGAACAAGAAAACCCATTGTTTCTGTTGGCCTTCTATTTGTGGTGTTGATATTTATTTGTTTTTGTCAATCTGCTGTTTTTCATGGGTTCTTCCAGATGCATTTAGACCTTTAAATGTATAAATATTTCTTTAGCAAGAAGATTTCTGATTGTTATAGTGTTCCTTTCTCTTTGTTTTCTTTATAGCAAAGTATTTAATTTCTCTGCAGTACAGAGAAACTAGAGTTAATCTTGTTTTGAAGCCAGAGACTGGACAAAACAGTCAGAACTGGCACCAGAAACTGAACAATGTGATCGTCAAATGTGACACAATGCAATGATTGGGTATTGTTAGATCATAGGCTTTCTGGCACTGGAGGTAACAACTGTGGGCAAAAGTGTCTGGTACATTTGGTCAGAAGAGGTTGATGATCCCTCTTATATTTGAGATCCCTATTATATTCACTGTGATCAGTGAATTTTATTGTTCAGTTATTCACATTTCTTCTCTAGCGGCTGCATAGTCAGACTGTTTCTAGAGAAACTAAATCTTCCCAGTGTCTCTTTTACAGTATTAGCACATCTATAATTTACAGAGTATTTAGGAGAGATGTGTACTAGGCTTGCATGGCCAAGCTTTGGCAGCGGGAGGGCTACAGGGGTGGCTTTTGTGAGAAGCTGCTGGAAGTTTCCTCCATGTCCAGCAGAACCAATGCCAGCTGCCTCCAAGATGGACGTGCCACTGGCCAAGGCTGGGCCCATCGCAAATGGTGCTGACGCCTCTGGGATAACAGATTTAAGAACAAGAGGAAAAAAGTTATTGTGCAGTTGTAATTGTGGCTGGAGAAGAGAAGAATGAGAACATGTGAGAGGAACAGCTCTGGAAACACCAAGGTCAGTGGATAAAATCTGGATAGTGGTGAAGTTTATCATCATATGACTGAGGGTAAATGAATTGTGAAACTAAACATTTTAATATCATAAAGTGCTTGTAATACAAATAATTTGCCACATTATGATTGAAATATATAGATGAAAAAATTTTGGCAGAAATAATTTTTATTTCTTACAGCTTGCTCTTCCCTTTCTATTTTGATGGTCAACTATGTATTAGCAAGCAACCAAATAATCATGAAAAGACATATCTGCGTGCTTAAATTTAAATATACATATATATGAATTAGATTCTGACATGACATTTCAGTGTATTTTAAAATTTTGAGACTAAGAACAGTCCTGTTGACTTACAGAGACCAAAAGTGAGCACATGCATCAATCCTTGCACTTTCTTATACATTCTACTGAATAATCTAGTAATAGATTCTCAGATGGAATTAAAGCAGTGAACTGTGAGAACAGTCAGCTATTTCAGCTTGGCAACTTTTGGGCATAGAAATTTATTCCATGCATCATCTATGCAAGAAGGAAGTTTGACAAGAAAGAAAAAGATTAATTAGGAAAAGAAAGCTTTTAAGACTTTCTGGTAGCAAGATTATCTCAAACAAAGTATGCAGAGAGTTTGCACGATGCAAGAATGAAATTATTTTATCTCATATTTTAGGGAAGAATAATAATTTACTACAGTAGCTAGGTAAAGAAGAATGTAATGAAAAGGAGAAATTGCAGGTTGTGAATATAATATAATCAGATATTATTGCATTAAAAAGCTGTTATCGTTAAGGTTGCACATGAACTCTAAAAAAAAAAAGAAAAATTATGAGAGCGCCTAGTTTGGTTTTGCATCATGAGCACAAGGCTCAGTGCTATAGAAAGGTTGGGTTTACAGGGTCAGCAGGTCAGTGGTGGCCTGAGCCAGGGGACCAGGCTGGGAGAGCAGGGCAGGTTGGCAGGCACTGACTGGGGCCACCCAAGAGTCTGGATCACAAGACAAGTCCATGGTGCCGAGGCAGGTCTCGGGTCAGGCTGGGGAAGTGGCATCACTGGCTCAGGGTCCTGATCAAGCATCCGAGGGCCAAGTGCCAGGGTGTCTGCAGTGCAGCTCAGGCAAGGAGCAAGGGCAGGGCTGGGGCTGAATCCCAGCTCCTGAGTGATGGGAAAGCCCAGCAGGCCTGCTGGTAGATTTCCCCCAGCCCAGCTCTGTTCCAGTGGCAGGACCTCGCATTGACACAGCAGCAGAGCTGGCTGTGGGTGTGGTAGCCAGACCCCTAGGGAGGTGGAGCAGCAGCCTCCTATGAGTGTTTTGGGGGCCTGGGTTAAATGGTCTCACACAGCAAAGCAGATTTAGTCTTTACTGAAAAAATTCTCTATAGACTTCGTTTTATGTCACACAACTTTCTTACATTTTATTTTATTTTATTTCATTTTATTTTATTTTATTTTAATTTTTTTTAATCTTGTATCAAACTAGTCCAGTTATTGATTTCTTCTACTGTAAATAGTATTTACCATAAAAGAAATTTATTTTAGACCAATAACTGAAGGTGGTATTTAAATACCTCAAAGCTAAGTGAATGTTTGGATTAAGTACTTGTGAAAACTTTCTCAATTCATGTCTATGAAACCCAGAGGCAAAGAAACTTCACACCAGTCCTTACCCGGTCAGGTCCTGTAAGCCTTTCAAAGATATGGTCACAGCAGTTGGCTTCTGACTGACCCACCTCTTCAACCAAATATATCTTAAAAATTTTCCTGGAAGAGAAAAACAAGGCAACAAAATACTTAGCTGACACAATTGCTTCCTTTTTCAGGTTTTCATCTCACTCTAGATATAGCTGTATGTATCACACTAACCTTGATCAATCAGAGAGGGGGATAGGATGAGGTGTTGGTGCAATTCAAGTGAATTCTGAGTCCTGGCTGAGGGAAGGAAACAAAACCTGTGTAGTTTCCTTTCAGTGCTATGATAAACCGACATTTTCCATTTAGTAAATTGCTTTATTCACAAGCAGTCAAAGTGGAATTTGTAATTTTTATAAAGGGGATGATTTTTGTTCTAAATTTTTTTCTTATTGCTGGAAGCACGCTGCCTTCTTGGTCTTTCTAATTTCACAATAGAAGACAGTAAATCCATTAGGTAGACTGGCATTTAAATGTAGGAAAACAATCTTATTCCTTGCCATAAGAGTTTAAAATTCCACAAGCATATTTTCTTCAGTTTAACTCAAATTTAGACACAAATTCAATACTGCAAGTGGGCATTCAGCAATACAGCTTGCCTACTGTGTAGTGATTTTCATTTCAAGTCCCGCTGACTTCATATCCTTGGTGCTATTCTTTAGTTCCATATTTAAAAAAACAAACAAACTTGGATTTATTTGTACAACAGTGGAAATAAAGCATATTCAAACTTGATTTTCAGAGAACTGCTATACAACTATATACATACAGCATTTGTCCTTCTGGTGACCCTTTCTTTCTGTGGTTGCAGTTTTGACAGGTGCTTTTGCTTCAGGCCACTCTGAGGCTTTACACTATTAACAGTGGTGACATTTTTCTCTCTAGAATTGTTCCAGGAAAAAGGCTGATGAGAAAGTTCGACTTTCCTTTTGTTTCACTGTGTGTCTTAAGGGCTTAATGTGGTGACAACCAAAAAGTTAACATTTGCCTCTTATTTTTTCAGACGGATATGTATCTTGGCACAGCTATTTCAATGGGTTATGAAACATCTGGGAATGTGTGTGTCAACACATGCAGAAATAACGAATACTAAAAATCACAAACAGTGGGCTGGAATCACTGTTAGTATTAAGATCCTGATCTAGATCTATAGCTCAAGGAAATAATCTGTCTTCTTTTTATCGGTATCAAGGGACTTAAAATCAATTTTTTAGGCTATGATTAAAGAAACCTAGAGGACTCAGTTAGGTCATGATCTAACTGCAATGTTAGGGTCATTTGTAAAAGAAAACTTAAAAATTATTACCCATTTATTTAATCAGACATAACACTTGCTTTAGTGGCTTAGGCAGCATTTCATGAAAGACTTTTACTACGTTTAGAATTTTACCTTTATTTCTTTATTGTCTTTCCTGATTTATTGCCTTTTTTTTTTCTTTGTCTTTGAGCAATCTCTTTTGTTATTCTGAACAGGTTAACAGCACTGGAAATACTGTAAATCAAACTGTTTGTCTTTGCCACATTCACTTACATCCAACATGTCATAAAACTTCTGATAGTAGTTGGAAGGTGAGAAAAGAATTGCCTGTTGAAAGCTTGATATACTCTGGATTTCAGAATTCAAATTCTTTTTTTTATGCTATTGGATTTGGAGAGATTTTGCTTACATGAACAAATGAATTCATTAGTCAATAAAAACACAAAACAAAACAATACCCAAGCATTCTTTTCCAAGTTACATACAGATTTAAATCAACATACATGGAATTTATTAATATTTTTTGGCCTGATGTTATGGAGCTAGATCTTATTTTATGTATACTTTTATTTGCATTAATGTCTCTAAAGCATTAGTCACTTGTCTATTTAACACTTTTTTACTTTGAATAAACACATCTTCTTCTGTGTGTATACTTATGTGTGTATATATATATACGTATAGACATATAAATATGTGCATGTATCCATTTTGTCTTATTTGTATTATTATTAGGCATCCTACTGAGACTGCTGGTGTTGAATGATTCTGAATTTTTACTTTAGAACTATTCTGGCACTAAAAATAAGTTGCTTTAAACTTCTCTATTGAAAATGGATAACGTGTAGAGAGGGTGTCTGGTTCAATGTTTATCTCATTAATCTGACCCCAAGGAGACCTGGATATGATTCTTTGCTCCACCACAGGTATTTTATTTGACCCTTGGCAAATTGCAATGCCTCTGTATCTCCATTCTTCAAGCTGCCAAATGACTGAGGATGTGTGTTTATCTCTCTTGGGAGGGGACAGTGTAGGTAAAGAATAGAAGCAAGGAAGAAGATTTTGAGGATAAATGTTCAAACACAGCAATAATGGAATTATGAAAGACTCTTATGCCCCTGTCCTCCAAAAAGGCCCCCAAAAATCCCAAACAAAACAAAGGCATAAGAAAGAAAAGAAGAAGATAATCTATGCGAAATTACCTCGGCTGCTATTTTTGCAGGCTGATGCTCCACTATTGTCTGCCTTGTACTGTTAGTGGTGCTAATGCAACTGAAAAAAATGCCATCACTCCATTCATATGGGAATATTATATCCGTGAAAGGAATATAAAAAGCCAAATATTAATTCTTAGTCTGTTTTAGATACCATAACTTCATGACTTTAGGGTGAACCTCACTAAAACTTTGGTTTTATTCTCTCCATGCTTTCCTGAAATTTGAATTGAGTGGGATGTCCTGTACTGATATGAATCACTTGTAATTTCTGTGTTAAACTGGTATGCCTGGATATATTGAACAAACCTTCTCCTGGAAATCACAGGGGTTCAACAGCCTTGTTAAGCAGCCCTAAAGACAAAAAATGCATGCTGCATTATAGGCCACTGACAGGAGGTTTATCATTGTATTAAATTTTTTTTCTATACTTCCTATATAGACACTTTTTAGAAGCAATCTTTGTCTGTCAAAACCTACTAGAAGGCAGGGGATGGTGTTCTAAATGAGTCTTCCTGTGACAATAAAGTAGTTGCTTCAAGCTCATATTATGCTATATTGAAACAGTATGTCACTTGTTAATATAGGTATGACCCATTATACCTTTATTTATGTATTTCAGGTAATGCTTTCCTCTGTGCCAAACAAAACTTTATCAGTATTAGAAACTCAGGATAAGAATGTCTCCAGAATATCCCAGAGGATGTAACCAGTCACCTACCCTGACAGAGCAATGTTTTACTTGAACCAATACTTTTAAAACACTATGCCCAAAGATAAGTCCCTGAATCTGTATTTAAGCACTAAATAAATAAGACCTTGTTTACAAAGACACTGATAACCTATTCTATGCATTGTAGCTGTGCTGTTCACATATGTATTAAAGCAATAGACAAAGCCAAGGCAGAGAAGAAATCTATGATTACAAAGATCTTTGAAATTTTTCTTTTTGATGTCTTCTGTGTCTGTTTTTTCTTTCTGGATCTTTTCTTTGTGTAATAGATATTTTCTTTTAATCTTTTAATCCTGATCATTCTCATCAAAATAATTTATTTTCATCAAAACGTACAAAGAAGGAAATCTGTTTCTATGTTATTACCTGAAACTGCTTTTTAAAAATAAACTCCTTTTATATAAGACTTTTAATTTATATGAAGATCTTACATTAGAAATGCAGTGACAGAAATGTCATTTACAGCAAGAAGGAAAAAAGAATGTCATAACTTAAGTAGACCTCAAAGTAAAGATCAATGCTTAAGAAGGAAATAATTTAACTTACCTGTGTCACCCTTGCCTTTCTCAATGGAAGAACTGGCTTTAACTTGATGAAATCATAAAATTTGTAGGTTAATAGCAAGAAAACTGGCAAGTTCTTATAACATAACAAAAGGTAAAAATGATTAAGTCAGTAGGCTCTTGGATATTAAAGAGATTAATAGGCTTTTTAATGGCTGTATGAATTAATTTGCATGAATGATACCTGGAACCTGGAGAAGAATGGAAAGCTCTTAATGCCAGCATAAATGATCTGTATTCTCTTAAATGATCATACATTGAAAAACAAAAGGGAAAATCCTCTGATGCAAATGTCACCTTTACTGAAATTCCCAAGTTCATAGAAAGTCTAATTAAGGTGCTGGCCAAGACAGCACTGCTAATGATTTTCTAAAAGGTCTCATCATTCTTTGAGCGATCACAGGATGATTAAGCAAGGTTGTTTTAAAACAAATAGTCATTCTTCAGATTTTGTACTTGATTCTGGTGCCACTGTGATTGCTAATTATAAAGACTCTATTGCATCTTATTTGCAATCTTGAAAACATATAAGAGTTTCAACATCATAGCATTTAGCTTTTCCCAGATTATCTAGATATCTAATTCAGCTTGTGCTCGAAGCTCACCCCATGTTTTTGTCACGGTAAGGCACCTACTTCATCAATTCACACACAGAGAATATTGACCCCTTTGGAGTTTCAAGAAGCTCTTTGTACTTTCAGTCATCTGGTAAGATGTTATGCTAATACTGTGATCCACAGGAGGTCTTATTCATTGTCATCTTCCCTTGTCATGAGAGATGGCTTGAAGACTGTCACCTGAATACAGGGTGTCTCTCCCTGCTTCCCCTCCCTTTTGAGAAGAGGTTCGTATGTGACCTGAGGTGGTACAGAATAATCTCTGGGTGCTGGCCATGGTCCTCCCTGGCTGCTGCAAAAATTAACCCTATCCTGGCCAGAACCAAGACAGGTGTGAAGGATTCAGGCAGAGTTAAATGGAAGTCATTGGAGTCAGCACCTTCAGTGGAGAAGATGTTACTTGGCTTAAGAGAAGAGGGGTTGGAGAGAACCAGTTCATCATTTAGAACAAGTAGTCAGGTCACCTAATGATAGATGCTTAGAAGATAGGCTCTGACTGTTTTTTCAGACTGCAGTCTGTGGAGGATGACAACAAGTTCCAGAGGCAGGTTTGTCTCAACTCGAATATGATGTTCAGAACAGCTGATTCTTCTAGATGGCACCCTGTCGCCCTGAGTTTTGCAGTCTTTCGATGTTTTCATTCCTGTAATAGAGTTTCTCATGCATTTTCTGTAAACATAGCCTTGTTTTCCTAACCGGCCTTATTGTTTTTCATTCCTTTCCCTAAGGCGGGGAATATGATAGACTGTGTCAGTGTCCTGTGTGGTTGGAGAGGTGGTAACCTCATCTTCCAATCCACGGGTGTCTTTGAAAAGGTATAAAAATGACTGAATAAAGAAAGGCAGGGCTTTTGGGCTTTTGGCCTTTTGGCTTTTTGGCCCTGGGTTCCTGTCCTGAGCTGAGCTTGAGTCTGCGTGCTTCTTCCGTCTCCAACTGTGACACACCCAGTCCCAGAATTCCCTCAGAATCTTTAGCTTCACATGGATTCCACAGTGAACTATTTTATTAGTTTGATCAGTCCCAGAGGTTTCAATGAGATAAACATATTAAAAGACCCGAAAGGAACCTCACAATTGTCAACAGAAGATGTCAAATTATACATGCCCAGGCATAATATTATAAAAGACAAATTTAAAAAAAAATTAATGAAAAAAAATTGCTACTGAGAGAATATGGCAGAGAAAAATTTGAAATAGGACTGACTCAAAAGTAAGTAAAGATATCAGAAGTTAACCCATTAACAGTATTACTATTCAGACAGGTATGAGGTCTATTTACACATTTTTTTTTTCCTGAATTTTATAGCAGAATCATACTTCCTGCTCGCATTTCTACTAGGGCATAAATCTGACCATAAATCTTGAGAACTACAGGCTAAAATTGCAATAGGCACTGCAAACTTTTACAACCACAAATATGCTTTGAAATAAAAGGTTTAGTTACAGTGAATATTCTGTTCCTAAGTAAGGGTCTGGCACAGGCTGTCATCATGAAAACACTTCAATTTTTCATATTTCAGTGTTTTTGAAGCAATATTAAATGGATGGGAAAAATATTTTTATGTTTTCTAGTGCCAGATGTGCTTTTTTATAAGTCCTCATTTGGCAGTTTGTGTTTTGGGCCATTTTCAGTCTTTTGTAATAATAGAATTACAAGAAAAGAATTTTCTACAGTAGGGCTTCATGAATCCCATTTGTTTAATGTCAAGTTTCTACTGCTGTGGCTAACTTATCTGTCTTAACCAAATGAGCTTATTTGCCTTTTTTTTTTTTAAATTACAGTTATCAGGGAAAAAAAACATACTTTCATTTTTTTTTGTTGTTGAAAACGCTGAACACATTTAAACTGAATATTTTAAATTCTGCTGAAAATGGTCAGGGAAAAAAGAACCGTTGCAGTTTTGAACATATTTGAATGATACTTAATGCGAAATGCCGCTCAGTGACTTGTGTTGCCCTTCCTATTTGCTGGCCAGAATTACTAAGTATACTTCTTAATCACTCCTTCTTTCTGATGAAGAAAAAAGCCAAGACCAGAGAAATTTAAGAAAATGAGCAACAATCTTAATCTCAATCCCCAGAGTATCTGGTAGTCTCATTTGAAAAGAATAATTTGAGATTTAGGTTAAGTTATTGCAATGTATTTTGAATTTAAAAGCATTGCATTGGCAGAAGAATTATGTTTGATATTCAGTGCTATTCATATTTCTGTGTCATGAAATATTGCCAATTTTCAGGCAGATCTCATGTGAACTTATTTTAAAACTTTGTTGCCAGAATTTACCTGCTTGTGACCTCGAAATTCATTTTTGCAGGATAAACTTTGTCATTGAAATGGTTGTGAAAATCATCACAACTCAAGCATATCTTTTCCCAATGTTTTTTTTTCCACCTTATTTTATGAATGCTCATAAAACACTCAGTTATCTTTTTTTTCCGGTAGACAAATTACAGTATTAACTTTTTTAGTTTCTTAAAATGTATAAATTTATGAATCTTAAAATTAAACCAATGAGTTTAAGAAGATTAAAAATGGTCTTTAATTATAAAGAGGATTGTTATAGATGAATAACTGTACTTCTCTGCATTACCTCCATACTTCGAGTTAAATTCAGGCATCTCTGACTAGACGTAGGCATATGTCTGAAAATTCCCTAATTTATTTAGCGGCCTTCCCCTAGGATACTTTTCTAGGTTAAAAGACTGAGAAAATCAGCTTTTTACCATTCTCTGCCCATCTTTTATTTTATTAGACTGCATACTGGCAGCAGATGCATTAATGGAATTCAAATACAGTTGATACATTGATTAAACTAACAGACTCATAAAAGGCACTTTTACAGTACGCTGATATCTGACCCAGTGTTACATAAAGGTCAGGCAAACTGGATAGCTTTTATGGAGCTCATTATTTAATCTTAATATTAAAAAGAACTTAGCATAGAAGACTGTAATGAAGATTTGTAATTAAATGGGAACATCATTCTTAACCTGATTATAATTGCAGGGTTTTATAGCCCTTTTCCAGAAATCAGTCTCTTGTTGATGTAATGCAAGTTTTATAAAAAGCATGTCTTAGACTGTTTGCAAATCAGTTATTAAATGCATTATACGATTTTTTAATCTATAGCGGTTTTTATAAAATGTAGCCTCACTGAAAAAATGTTAAGTACTTCCCAAACTATTGTTTAAAGCAGTCAGAAAAGGAATGAAAGAAGTCAAAATAGTAATTGAATTATAATGCCTCATACTCAGATTTTATCCTCCAGTCAAATGTGATTTTAACTAAAAAATACAAAGTATGCAACCATCCTCACTGTGCTTATATATCTGAAGTCTCCTTTAATACACCTCCACAGCATTTCAAGTCAACTTTATGTGAAGGGAGTTCAGCTGTCATATTAGCTCAAGTATAAGTCACTCTCTACAGTACAATGGCCCTGAATCTGATTAATCTGAATGCTCTTTTTAGCAAACTAGATCATAATAGCTCCCTTGATGCCATTAATATCTAACTCTTCTAAGATCATGATATCTCAAAGATATTTGGTTCATGGATTATACATCCATTAGGCTGAAACATTTCTACTAATATATTGTGGTCATGCATTTATCATGACTTCACCAAGCAGAATATGGCACAGAGTTCACACTGAATCAGGCTGATTACAAAAGAAAAAAGTTGCCTTACAAATCAGTTGAAATTAGCTAATAATATAATGAAAGCTGTAATAGTTTCAGATTTTTTTTTTTTAATCAAGAGTGGCAGCTTGGACTATGTTTTGGATGTTTCTGGCATGATGCAGTTATGTAAGCATTTCCCTTTTTCAATCCTTTGTGTGCCTGCTTGCTTTTTCTTTCCTGTTTTGGTGGTTCTGGATGGATGTCAGGAAAAGTTATAATTCTCCAAAGTAATTTGTCTCCTTTTCTTATTTTTTGCTTCATTTCAACCATGTATTCTTTTCCTAAAAGTTCTACAAATATACAACTCCAAATCCACACAAATAATGTAGATTCCAAGAAAAATCTGTAGAGGCTGAAAGTCTAAAATAGACCAGTTGGGTACATCTCAGTAGTACTGTAAATAGGCCTGCATTGTGAATGTACCATGATATTCGAAATTACTAGTGTGTTCCCTGGATAATGAAAATGGAATTTTGAGATGTGTAGCAATTTTCTCCGTTAAAAACTTGGACATTTTAAGTGTTAGATTTTGTGAATGAAGACCCATCCCACAGAATCACAGAATCATTCAGGTTGAAAAGGACTTCTCGACATCTAGTTCAATCCCTGCTCAGGTTGGGCTAGCTAGACAAGATTGTCTATGACCATTTCCAGTTGAGTTTTGAATATCTCCATGAAGACAGAATCCACAATCTCTCTGAGAAACCAATTCCAGTGTTTGACTACCCTCATATTAAAACACTATTCTCTCGTGTGCAGATGGAGTCTATGCCCATTTCCTCTTGAGCTGCCAACAGACACTGCAGAGAATATTCTAGTTACTCTTCTTCCTTCTGTCCCAGCAACGGATTGATAAATCCCCTCTGAATCTCCACATCTGCAGGCTGATCAGTCTCAGGTCTCTCAGCCTCTCCTATAAGGGATGTTCCAGCCCCTTAATCATCCTTGTCACTCTTTGGTGGACTCACTTTAGTATATCCATATCTTTCTTGTGTGAGGAAGTCCAGAACTGGATCCAGCACTTCAGGTGTAATCCCACCAGTGCTCCCTAGAAACAAAGGAACACCTTCCCTTAATCTGTAATTCAGCCCAGGACGATTTGGGCCTTCTTTGACATGAGGCTGCATTGTTGGCATATGTTCGACTTGGTATGCATCAGGATGCCAAGGTCCTTTTCTATGGAGTTGCTTTCCACCTGGGCAGCCCTAAATATGTGCTGGAGCATGGGATTGTTGCTTCTCAGGTGAGCACTTTGCATTTTCCTTTGATGAACTTCATAAGGTTCCTGTCTGCCCAATTTTCCAGCCTGTGTGGCATGTCAGTTGCACCTCCCAGTTTTGTAACACATGAAAGATTGCTGTCATTGTGGCATGCCCCTTAACCTAAATCATAGAATCATTAAGGGTGGAAAAGACCTCCAAGGTCATTGAGTCTAATTCAAATCATTAATGAAGAGTTTAAATAGAACTAGACATAGGCCTGTGTTCGCCACCAGAGATTGGACCTTTTGCCTCTGATCACCACCTTCTGGGCCCAGCCATTCAGTGTCCCATTGACCCTACTGTCTACCATTGAGACATTAGTCTAGCCTAGCCTACTCTTCCATCTAGATTGCATTAGTTTCATTAGTTTGTCTGTGAGGATATTATGGGAAATAGTGTTGGAAGCCTTACTAAAACAGAGGCAAGCACCACTGCTCTCTCCTAATCCACTAAGCTCTTCCCATCGCTGTAGAAGGTCGTCAAGTAGGCTAAGCAAGTTTTCCCATTTATACGTCCATGTCAGCTACTCCTGATCACTTCCTTATCCTTCATGTATTGTAGTTTCCAGAGTTATTTGTACCATCATGTTTCCAGGGACTGAGATGGAGCTGTTTCCCTACAATTTCCCATATTTTTTTCTTGCTTTTGCTAAAGATATGAGTGACACTTGATCCAGTCTCTCCAGACATAAAGGAGCAACAGTGCCAAGCAGGGAAACCTCAATAACCCAGTCAGAGACAAAAGCCCAAGCCCTGGCCCTCCAGCGCGTCCCAGGAGGGCATTAACCCCATGAATCTGGAATGGCACCCACAAATGTGAGCCACTACGAGAGGTTGTTCTGAGATTACTGATAGGGTGGGGCAAGGAGTGTGTGGGGGTGTCACTGCTTGTCATATGGGCTCATTATGACATAGGGGGGAAAGAGCATTGGAGGATTGTACGAAAATTATGGTATTTTTAGGCAGATTCCAAAGGCTGGGGAAGGGAGGGATCAGAGTTGACTGAGAAAGAAAAAATGAGGGAAAATAGAGGTAGTGAGTTGTTCAGTGTAAACAGCCAACAGAGCTATACACTTCTCCGTGTGCATAGCCATGCCCTGTGCCTGGTGCCTGCAGTTGGTCCTGGCTTCTCATTCAGCTCCATTTCTAACAGTTTGGCTGGATGAGGGACTCTGCATGTGTGCGTGTGTATGTTTGTGTAAGGGGCTGTGAGTGCCGCCACTGGAGAGGGATCAGGTCACAAGGAACTGTGAATGCTGGGTGGATTCAGGTTCAGGGAACTGTGGGGTGCCAGAGACAGTGTGTGACTGCTGACAGGCGTCACACAGGGCTGTCCTGCGAGTA
Source organism: Eulacestoma nigropectus (assembly GCA_013397775.1). Taxonomy (NCBI): domain Eukaryota; kingdom Metazoa; phylum Chordata; class Aves; order Passeriformes; genus Eulacestoma; species Eulacestoma nigropectus. The sequence goes on along the minus strand of VZTE01006108.1, from coordinate 2,081,237 downwards.
GGGTAAGAGGTTTGGGAGCCAAATACTGGAGCAGCCATATGTCTGGGCCAGATAATGTAGAAAGCAGAAGGTCTCTTTCACAGCTACTGCACTGTCTAGAAGGCCCAAGCTGGATACTGGAGAGACCATGGGATCTGGTCGTCAGCTACTGTTAAGGTCATGAGTCTGGGCTAGCTGCTGGAGATACCTGTTTGCATGTGTGTCAGCAGATAAGACAATGTAGATACTTCCCACTACCTGCTTTTCATTGGTTTTGACCAGAGAGAGGAATGGGATGAAGCCATTGCTGATGTTTGTGTTTGTGGTAGCATTGAATATTTCCTGTTTTGTGCGAGGCTTTTCCTGTTTTGTGTGAGGCTGGCTGCTCCTGTGTATATTCCTGTATGTGTGTGTCAGTGCCTCTTGGGAATACATGTTCAGCCTCAATACTGTCTTGGTCTGGAGATATGGAGCTGTAGCAACCTCATCTCTGGCAGGCTACTGGATCTGGCAATCTCTAACAAAAAAGAAGAGAATAGTTGTTATCTCTATTCTAACTTAACTGAAAAAATCTGGAGAATGCGGAACTTTTTAAAGTTTTTGTGAGTTTTAGACTTAGCAATGCTAACACCCTGATAACAGGTATGTGCTGCTTATTGACATAACATTGGGTTCCCCAATGAAACTATAAAACACCATGATGAGAGTTTAGAAGGAAGCTTAAAACATAATCCTATCATGACTTTGAGAGGTTACATTGAAAGATAACAAACACTCTGCAAGAACAGCCAAGATTTACAGTTCCAGATATCCACAATAACTTTGAAGCCTTTGTGACAATGACCCACGAACTAAAGGCAATCTGCAAGGATCCCGTTCTCACTCAAATGTTTTTTAACTTGAGAAGCAAGAAATTATATGAAAAACCCACACTCAAACCAACCAACCAAACAGAAAAATAAAACCCCACAAAACACAGCAAAACAGGACAAGATAACATAAAATGTATGTAACATTTTTAAGACTTAATAACATGGAACTTCAACAGCAGTTAAAATGTTTTTGACTTACAGTTAACAAAGTAGAATATGGTTTGCAATTCCTCTGTCTTTTGTTGCAACAGCTTGAAGCATGTGTTCAGTTTCAGAAAAAACAAACAAACACAGCAGTTGTGCAAATGGAGAGAGAAAAGAAAGATGATGGCCAAGCTAGATTTTTTTAAAGTGCTTACAAAATCAGTATTGAAGTACAATGTGACAGATGAATATAACTACACTTAAAAAAAAAAAATCAGTATCTGCATCGTTCTTCTGTTAAGTGCCATAAAATATTAACAGAATCATCTCTAATGAGTGATAAATGAGGACTGCTGTTTTAAATTGAAGCACTGAGTAAAAATTAAGCCTTTGTCAAACCCCCTTAACATTAAAATGAAGTTCCTTTAACCTTGAAAATTGGCAGCTATGAGGAATCCTTAAAGTCTGTAGTGTCATCTACAGATTTCATTAAAAGCCATCTCAGAGGGTTGCCCAACCCAACAGTAATGGCTGTGATAGAGATGAGCTTTGTATTCAGAATTTCTGACAAGTCTGAACCTGAAATACTAGCCTTTATTAATGAAATGAATGTAGTAGTAATGAATACTACACAAGAAGAGCAAGTGCCACCACTTACAGAGAGTTGAAATTAGTCCTTGATGAAAAGCTGAAACAAAACAGGATCTAAAAGCTTCTTTAGATCTTTATGCTAATCTTCTTAGGCTCTGCTGCGTAACAGGCAATTTTTAAATCTAGTATAATTATTCAAAAATGCAAATTAAAAATAAAAAATTGTGATAATTTAATTTTAATTATAACAATAATTATGTTCTTAACTAGTGATCCTATTTTCTTCTTTGTCGAGGAACTGAAAATTCTTTCCCTGTCCAGACCCCACTGTGAGAGCTTCTTGCCAGGTTTCAGTGGTGTATGCTTAGCCCTTTTATGTGGCTTCAAACATCCAGGTTTCTAATTGCAGGCAGAGCAATCAGAGAGTGGCAGGAAGCAGGAAGAGGAGACAGGAAAATTGATGATCACACCTAAGGGATCATGCCCTGTGTCTTTTGGTGCAGTGGTTATTATGGTCTCAAGGGTCAAATATCAAAACTATCCAAGAAGGCTTTCTCATGATCTGCCTAACCTAAGAAAAAGAAGAGACCTGGGACAGGTGGCTCTGCTGAGCTCTTTTGGCCCATTCTCCGTCTGAGAACTCAAGAGTTACCCTGGGGATGAGTTGCTAAGGGTTCTGTAAGGGTACATAGAAGGTGAGTTCATTTAATTGCCTAAGGTTATCTAGTCAAGGGAAACCAATTAATTGTAAAGGGCATAATAAGAAAGGGGGCAAATGATAAACAAAAAATGTATGGTGACACAAATGTGGTAGGCAAGGGTTAACAGAGGCAATGCCAGGGACTTGTTGGGCTGAGAAGAGGGGCTGGCATCAGGGTGACTGATCTTCAGGCCATAAACTCCATCTACTTCACATGCTTGCATATGAAGTTCTAGGTGCACTTCTCAACCTCTGTTAAAAAAAAAAGATAAAGAAAGATTTCATATGAAAACCAAATAGCTTTAAATAGATTTATTTTAAAATGCATGCAACAAATTTTTAAAAAATACATACTAATTCTATGTTATAACAATTATATAATTTCACTGTTTGCATTTGGGCAGTTTCTAGCTTTAAGGCATTTTGAGCTTGAAGGGAATCCTTCTAAAATGTAAGAGCTCTTTGGAACCTCACCCTTAAGAAAGTTTTCAAATAGTTTTCACAGCCTTTAAAGCATGTCCATAGGTTAGTTGCCAGAATAACCAAAAGAGAATACCCAGAGATGGGACCAGGCATGCACAGATCTGGTCTCAGTATCAGGCAGTGAAAATGGCCATCCTCTCCTTTTTAAAATCCTTGTACATCTTCATCTTTGGGGCTTTTATATTAGTCTTTTAGCCTTAAGAAATTCCACTGTTACTTCAGAGCATCAAGAATCCTTAGTCTTTACTGCTTTATTTACTCGCAAAAATATTTCTGCACTAAAATTGTTTGTAAGTCCCTGGAGAAAGTGAGCTAGATTTAGAAATAAATCTCTGTTGTAATATTCATGATGTTGACCATTTCTTTTAGTCAGACCAGTGGGGACACTACAGTGACTTAGGGTTTTAGCAATTTGGATATAGCATTTATTAAAAGCTGTATTTAAAGTTCCCTGTGGGACAGTCACTCCTACTGTCTGATTTTATGATTAGGATTTGCATTTATAAGGATTTTATCACATGAAAGGAGTTTCACTTGATTGAACAGTTGATTGTTTTAGGAGCTTAAACTCACTTTTCAGCTGAAAAAGGACCACCAACCTTGTACATCTATATTCTCAGTTTTTCTTTCCTGTGTTTTTGTCAAATGTAAATGAGCAGTAGTGATCTAGAAAATAACGTGGCATTTTAAAATAAAAGTACTGCAAGAGTTTTGATTTTGGACTGGATAGTTCATGAAGGATATAAAGTGCTTGTTAGTATTTGCTCTTCCCTTACAACACAGTTCTGTTCATGTTCAAATGCTCCATTTTGTCCTCTGGTCTCCTTTATTTGTAAAGCTTGAGATGAGGTTACTTTTCCATTCACACAAACTATTAGACGTTTTAAATCTAATTTAATTTCACAAATAAAACTCTTACTGAGCTCTGCACAAGGAGAAACAACTGCCTGTTCCATAAAGGTGGAAGTATACTGCAATTTCTTACTTTCTATCACCACCATTTCATTTCTTCTCTTTTTCTTATCAAATGCTAATATGTGATTTTAAAGCACTAGGGAAGCTAATATAGTGAGCTTTGTTCAGGTACTTCTGTTTTTAACAGCTAATGTTAACTGTGTTATTAGACTGCAGCAAAGAAATATTTGGTATTGTGTATTTGGTGCAATACTAAGGGATCCGAAGGCAAAACCATTGCTGTTGAGAACCTGACATCCACATTACTTGGGAGTTTTACTGCAGATTTTTCCCTAATCCAAGATTCTGCAGTGAGTATCCATTATTAACTGTACTCCTGAGTCAACTTCCTGGTTTTTTCATCAGAAAAGTAAATGATTTGCAAGGAGATGATTGAAAAAAAAGCCTCAAAAGCTTAATCCCTGATCTGCTAGCTCGCTGTAAATTAAATTTGTTTCTATTTATTAGATATTATGAAGTCTGAAATGTATTTTGTACAAAATGCCCTAAAATTTATGAAACCAGATACTTAATCCATGTTTTTGCTCTCATCGTTTCACCAGGTTTTCAATGATCATCTAAGAAATACCACTTTCGCCTCTCTGCCATCCATTCTTCCTGTTACAAGGACAGTTTTAAAAAAGACAAATAAGGAATTAGAGAACGTAAGAAACTGACTTGTAAGGATGACTTTTCCTTATATTAAGATGGCCTATTGAATCTGACCTATACCACAGAAAACTATGTCCTAGGCAGACTGAGGAAGACCCCCTAATCCAGAGGATACCTGCAAAGCTGGGCTCTGTCACCTACTGCATTTATCCACAATAAGAGGATGTAATTGGAAACCCCTCACAAAATCAATGAGGAAAGGAAGAACAATTAGGTAGAGTCATTTAGAAAAAAACAAATGAGTCTGTTCTTGACCTTCATGTAGCAAGAAAGGGACTGTGTCACAGCTGCAATTTAGTACAGCAGTGTCTTGCAGAAACTAACACAGATTATAGCAGAACATAATTCCACGTGAGAAGATGTGTAACTAGAAAAATTATTCAGTATTAGGTAGCAATTGCTGCATGAGCTGCAGGAAGGGAGAGAGAGCCAGGTTAATGTAGAATTTCAGAAAGTAAATGCTTGTGAGATAGTACTCTCTTAAAAGAGAGGATGTTCCAGGGTGTACTGTTTAAGATGATGTAGTAGGATTTCCATACTTTCTAAGAGGAGAGAGTAATTTTCTCTCTATGGGTTGACTTTATATCTCTGCTTCTATTGGTTCAAAAAGAAGTTGCCTGTAGGGCTTCCTTGTTCGCTCCGGGGGAAAAAGGAATGAAGAAAAAGTTTAAATTGTTTTTTCCCCTCTTTTTGTTCTGGGCATTAAGCAACTGTGTTGCAATTTCTATTCCTTCAACTAGTGGAAAAAGCTGAGAGAAAAGTGGAGAAAAGGAATGAAACAGGGTGCCAGGCAAATTGATTGACAGTGTTTTCCTTCAAAGAAGCTATCAAATCCCAGCTACAGGATGAGTCAGTCAAATACTTGCCAAGCACTATTTAGCTCACATAATCATACACTTTTTTTTGCTCTACAAGATTTGTGGCTTTTAGTCACCTCTCTATAAGTTGCATACACAAAGTGAGTATTTAGGGTAAGTTGGATGAGCAACCAGTCTATGGAGGTTATCAGAATGGTTATTATCAGAGGAATACCCTGAGTTATCACGGTGATGTGACATTGTTTTCTCTTTCTGTCTACAATGTTTGGAAAATAAACATTTTTCATGTTGCTTTTCCATGCTTGGAAAATAAAATTTTTTCGTCTATTTAGGAGCAGCTCTTTTAGGTTACTTGCAGACAGTTGCTTCCCCTTTTCTCTCTCTGTCAGTCTGGGCCATTGATGTAGAAAGGAGTTCAATTTCAGCAGTTTTGTCCTCTTTCTAAGAAAGAGGGGGAATTGTTCACCCTAGGGCCACTCCCCTGATACAGCAGCAGAGGCTGTGGGAACTCCAAGTAGCCTTGTAGATGGGCTGAACAAGAAGTTAGAAGGATGCTTACAGCATCCTGTTGCTCTTCCAGAGCTTTGTGCTGCAGCGAGGCACGTGAAAGAGGTGACAAACAGCTGAAGGCAAAGCCGAAGTTTGGCAGCCCTGGCAGACTCTGGGAGTGCAGCAGTGGCTGCTGGAAGAGTTTTTCCTGAAGGCATCCAGAGCCCAAGTGCTTCAAGGCAATGAAACCTTTGCACAGGAAAGGCAAGATACTAAATTTTTTTAACTATGCAACAAAACATCACCTAGGGCATCACTCAGCTCACTCACCTCTTGTCACAGACTAATCACACCCTTTTTTACACAAGTAGCATCTGCAGTAACCTCCGGCTTGGTTTGGAATTGCGTATACTTCGACGGTGGTAAATTTGGAAAATGTCTTGGCCAGGTTTGACTGCCCAGCATCCGCAGCTGACTGTGTTTCAGAAAACAACCTGCTTCTTTAAAGCACTTTGAAAAAGCTGTTGTCTGAGAATGACTGGTAATAAAAGTGCAGTGGATATAAGAAGGCACCATAAATCATAGGTGTGCAAGTAATAAATTACTATACTGAGCAATCAGCTCCCTAAGAACTTAGTATTCCCAATTTACACCATGAGAATAAAATCTCTAAAATATTAAGTCCTTGAAATATGAGTTTGTGTTTTCTTCTTTCCTACAATATATTTGAGACAAATCTAACAGCAGGTGACATGGGTTAACATGTGTATTTCTCAGGATGGAAGATCAAACCAAACTATAAGAAAAAAAAATGAAAAACACTAAACCGAAGCCAATACAGGGATTTTGATTGATAGAGAAATAGCCAAGTGGTGACAGTGAATGAAAGAGATGATGGGAGAGAGAAAAGACTCTAAGAAAAACAAATATGAAAGCCACATAATTATTTGTCATCAAACCTGTCATTTCTTTAGTTTTGGTCTGTTTATTCTACATTCCTTGTATTACAAACATTACTTTGATGACTTCATCAGGCTCTCATTGGAATATGTCCCAGCCGTCATCCCCAGCACTTGGGTGAAGTCACACCCTGAAGAGTCCAAAACTCGACCATGGGTCCCACAAGTGACAGGGTGCATTACTTCTACCAGAAACAATTCTGTAAGAAATTAATATTCTGAAGCGTTATATTGTATTTCCACAGTACAACTCCTCAGTATGAAAGCATATTCCTGTATTGCCCAATTCAGTATAGAAAGGGAAAGATGCAAGGCACAAAATGCAAAAGTAATAAGAATTTTTTAAGTTCACAGAATGATTATCCTGGATTATCGCAGAACTGCATATATAAATTAGTCAATTAATCTACCCGATATCACATCTATTGTATAAATTACCCATCTTTTATCTCTTTTTACCATTTTTCCATTTGGCCATTATTCCTATTTCTGATATTTTACCTTTACAATTTTCAAACTTGTTTGACTTTTTACACATTGCTTAAAGAATTGTGAAATCATATTATATTATCCCCGAAAGAACTGAATTTCATATTTCTTTATTGAACAGTTTACATTTAGCACACCCAGAAATGCTTTTACCACCTGAAAAAGTAAGAAAAATGAAACTGAAGAATTCAAACTACACCTTCTGTACAGGCTATTTCCATTTAAAATGCTATCTCATGTTAGTGTGGCTACTGTAGCAATGGCTTTTCTTCTTTTTCAGTGAGAAGACTGGAAAAGCAATTTGCTCAGCAGCAAGGGTGCTTGGTAGATTGGTGTGATAGATTCAGACCAACATCAAATAAATAGAAATCATGCTTAACATAGTGTTTGTAGATATTTTAAAGCCATCGTACTGAATGCCATAAGAATAGCCTGCCTATTTCCACTGTCCATTACCCTTGTATGATGAAGAAGTTTAACTAGGTGACATTAATAATTTTAAGATGTACATTAAAGTCCAAATGCTTCTGTCATGCTCAGGGCCATATATTCAAGAAAAGAAGGTCTGAGAAGTATAAAAATAGGAAGATACCTAATTCCTTTTTTTTGCCTTCTGGTCTCTTACCTTGACAGTATGTTTTTGGCAGAGGAAACAGATTCAGCCTGTTTAGGCTTCCTGATGCTTCACAGAGAAAACTCATACATTTACTTTACTTTAACTTTGTTAAACTTAGATTTAAATCCAGGTTGAAATCTTCCATGATTAGAGTCAGTTCAGTACAGAGCATTTTAGAAGCAATTCCACAAAAACTCGGGTTTTTTTTTTTTAAATATATAATTAGAAAAGAGAATGTTGCTTTGCTTGTTAAATTATTCTTACTTATTTCATTGAAATCTTTAGTGACTCCAATGTATTTGGATGTGACAGAGGAAACTGAGTGCCTTGAGCTCTTGGGTGGGGTTTCTGCTGAGTAGGAGAAAATGTGCCTGCATATGACTAAGCTGCTCAGACCAGACTTCTCAACATGTGTAAGTCAAGATCTTTAGAGATACCATTTGCATGGAGCCCACATCATTTTTCCACCAGATCTGCCCAAGGGACAAGCTCACTCTGCACGTGTGACTGCCATCTTCCTCACAAAGGCACCTTGGTGCCTTTCTGTGACTAAAACGGGTCTTTGCTGTGGGTGCTACCACTGGGCTAAAGGAATGAGGATTAGGAGATGGTCTCACTCTTGGCATCCTTACTCTTCAAGCAGATGAAATAAAAATCAGACAAAGACTATGTCTAAGTTAAGAACTTTGTACCATAAAGCTGGAATTTTGAAAAGGGAGTTTTATTTCTTCAGTTTATTACTTTTCCAGTGTTGCTTATAATCCTTTTTCACATATATTAATTTTGATGCAATATGTCTTTGCACAATGGCCATGATATGAACTAGTTCTGCTCAGACAGGACCTCTCTGTTATCAGGAAGAAAGTCTATATCTAATAGGTTATTAGAGGATTTGGGCTCAGATTTAGAAATGCAATAATGTTGCTGTGACAGATTTGAGAAATATTTAATGCAGGGCAGAATAGTCATCATGACATCAAAAGCTGTATAAGCTATGTACGAGAGTTTTTTCTGACATAGTTTACCTTTCGCTCTCTATGTCTACTTTACACCTTCAATCACATATGCCTTTTATTAATTTTCAGTAATTATGTCTGTATCTGTTTAACCCTGGTAACAATTCTACACTTCTATATTCTCCATGTACTTTATTTTCTTATTGTTGTTTATTGCATGGGAATGAAGTCAGAAATGAGAAAGCTAACATAACCTTATTAGTTTTTCCAATTTACTAAATCATTTTTTCTGATGTGACCAGAAGTTAGAATACATCTTGATATGAGCAGTGACATAGC
>VZTE01006108.1:2034746-2072137 GCA_013397775.1 Eulacestoma nigropectus | reverse complement strand
TTGTAATGAGCAGTGTCATATCGCAAGTTTTTTTTTTTTTTTTTTTTTTTTAATGACAAGAATGTATCTTTTTTTTTTCTTTTATTTTTAATTTCATATGTTTTCTAGTTCTTAATAGCTCTATATACTTGAGCCAATGATATTTTTGTAAGCAAGTTTCTTCAGTCTCTCTTAGGTTTGCAAAATATTCCTCTTGATTTCACTCTATTTTTAGATAATCTTTTTAAGGTCAAGACTGGAAAGGAATAAGATTACTGAAAATTTGAAGAAGTGCTACTTTCATTCTGCGGAACAACCTGCAATTGTTTGAGGAAGATGGAAGCTGACAGGACCAGCTAGTCTCAAAAGAAAACTCTCAAAATCATTGTACCTACTACAGAACACAACACCCATCTTTGTTTACTGCTTTTCAAAAATGAGCTTCACATAAGGCCACGCATTTCAGAAGAAATACTAATACATTCGTGGATACAGATATAGGTGATATGGGTAAATAAACTTTGACCCTAAGCCCTGATGCAAGTTTGAGATTCAAGCAGAGACTTTAAATATTTTATTTTCGTTTACTCAAACGGACAAAATAAGACCCAAGTTACAGTTGAAAACTGAAGGATTTTTTTTTTACATTAGGCCCCTGCAGTTTAGTGAAGTCAGCTGCTACTTACAGTACAGGGCTTCTAAGAATTTTTATTGCAGTGGCAACAGCTCCATGCATAATGGTGGTTTACACTTGAATAAATAATAATTGCAGATAATGGGTCTGTCAACATGAATGGATTAGGGGTCTCAGCAGTAGTTCCATCACCACAGTGAAAATACTAATTTAAAATCTTGTTCCCCTTTCTTTGACCTTATGCCTCATTACTTTAATGGCATTAAGAGTTAATTTCTTACAGAGTAGTTTATTTATTTATCTATTTATTGTATTACTTTGCTTGGTAAATGCATAACATTGCATTTTTTATAAAGGAGCTTTATGTCTCATATGGCATTTGGCATTTTATGGTTTACTTCTAGGAAAGCTGTCTGCTTTTTGCCAGTTTGAGGGCTGGCCATGAGCAGATGGTGGAAGATTTGGGTAGTCACTTGAAATGAAAGAATACAAAGACTGACATCAAGACAGCCTCTTCACAGGAAGGCAAAGAGAAGAGGTTCCTACTCTCACCTTTTCATAGTTTGCCTCTTTTATAGGAACACATAATGAATTGCACTTTCCTAATGGCTATTCCGCTATGTATTCAATTTGTTGTATATAAATACAGCGTGCATATTATCTCATTGCAGTCATGTAGAATTCTATTTTTGCACTCGCAGCCTCCTATCTAAAAAAATGAACTACTAATCATGCTTTTAGTTTCACGTATTGTTGCCATTTGAAGATTCTTTTGCACAGAAATGAAGAAGTTAAAGTACACTCACAGAGACAGGATATTCCACAGCACATCCTGTGAGTCCAATTAATGAGTCTTTATAGAGGAGAGGAGAGTTCAAGGCAAGTTTTTTACCCTCTCCTGAGAAAAAGATGTAGCACTTCCCGGTTTGCCTCAGCTGCTGCTATCTAATTTACCTTCCCAGCAGATTTGTGTGACTGAGTAATTCTGGTGAGGCATCTCTGCCACCAGGTAAAGAAACTGTTGGAGGAAGTCAGCACTCTGTGCAACATCAGAGATAAGGAGGAAGAGCAGATGCATCTCCTCTGACACCCTGCAGCGTCAAGAGTCTGAACCCCCAACCATAGTGAAGGAGAAGAACATAGTCTGTGCTTAGCGGGTTGGAAAATGGAGACTCCCACGACGGTCAAGGCTGGGAGCTGGTGGCCCCAGGAGGATGGCTCCTGCTCCACCTGCAGATTTGCAGCTGCTCAGTAGGACCAGACAGGGAGCTGGGAGCTGTGTCCAGGGAAGCATCAAAGCCAGCTGAGACTGAGCCCTGCAACAGCACCTTGATGAGGTTATGAGGTTTAATTGGAATTAAATCAAATAGACTGTTCATAAAAAAAATTCTGACAGTTTTCTGACACATAGGAACTTCAGAAAAAATAATCAGATTATAAAATAGCTAAATGAATATTTGATCAGAAAAGGAAGTTTGTTGGGTTTTTTTTAATCAGTTAACATCCTTAAATTTATTTTCCTAATATTAGAACCTGTATTAAACTTAGAGAGGTTTTTACCTGAGTATGAACTAAAATATACTGAATGAAATTAAATGAAATCTAAACAGAGTCAAAGAGAATAGTGATGTAACTCCCTGCTTGTAATAAAAGATAGTGAGCCAAAACAAACATAATAATTTAAAAGTCCTTAAAAAAAAGGACACTGAACATTTTATTGAGCATTTTAATGACTTAGCTGGTTTTAAAGTTAGGACATAAGAAATTTCATTGAAAGAGACTTCTTTATGACTCTTAATTCTTTCCTAAGTCCAGACAATATTTGCCTCAGTCTTTTAGAGGTCCTACCCAAACAAAGGACGGCTTCCTATTTATTTACTCTTCTGTTACTCTCTCAGTAGGAAAGAAGAGAGACAGAAAAACAACAAAGGATAAAGGCAGCAGCAAAGAATTGTGGGAATGAAGGAAGCCAGGCCAGAGCAGAAAAGGATTGATTCAAATTTCCAGTCAGTGAAATGAAATAGAAAAGACACGTAAGGAAAAGTGAATAACCACAGACGAAATTGTGCTGCCCTTGGTGAAGTCAACCAAAGCTGCTTCTTAGAACATGATGAATGCTTAAGAACTGCAGGAATCAGTCAACAGATTGTTGGAACACTTGAAACAAAGCTTATGGAGGGAAGAGAAAAAAAAATCTTAAGGAGATTGAAGGAAGGCCAAGGGGAATTTGAGGAAAGATATGTCTAGAGAGACAATCAGTAAAAGACAAAACCTGGAGGGACAGGCCAGATTCTCAGCAGAGGCTGACAATTTAACCCATCTCATGGACTGCTCCTGTCAGACCTGTATGTTGAATAGTGGTAAATAAATTATAGAATCATGGCAAAGGGTAAAATATATTACATTTAACATCAGTAGCAGGGTAAAAACTATACAAAAAACTATACAACTTACCTGGAGTATTATTTCAGGCCACATTTTATTAGGAGAATTACATCTCTTTTCAGGTATAAAACAATAACAGGTTGACATTTTTAGTTTTTCTTCTAAATAGTAATTTAAATATTTGCTGTGAAGGTATCAGAAAAAAAATGAAATACTGTTTCTTTTAAATTTATTTCTGATTTACAGGTAAGGTTTCTGTCCTCTTTACCTGGTATTTCTATCAGTGACATTTGCCACATTAGATCTGTTGCTATGTGATAATTTGCTAATACCATATACTCCATGGTCTTTTTGTAAACATCCTTGTATTTTTCATCAGTCACTTGTTAAGATTAGGTGGACTTGTAAATTACTGTTTAATTTTGCAAATCAGTGTGATTCTACTAAATCCAATGGCTTCACATGGATCCATTGTACACCTGTTATTCCAAGGATGATGTATGTTAGATATTGCTAGGTTTGTAAGTTTTCTTGAGAGAAAGCCATATAATAAAAACAGTCTTTAACAGTAGCTGTGAAAGAGGAAAAATTATCTTTAATGAGCAAATGTCTATTGTGAGTTTTAATGGCATCATGAAAAAATAGTGACAAACTATCCTAAGTATCCTTACAGACATGTTTAAATATGATTTTGGAATCTAAATTAATTATGGTTTTGATACAAAATTTGAGGGAGTTCTGAAATCCATTCAAACAAATAATAAAACCATCATCCAATCATTTAGATGCCTTGCACAAAACATTTTTGTATAAGGACTGCTTAGTCATAACTTCTTGAATCCCAGAACCTCTGACAGTCACTGACTTATCTAGGCAAGAGTAAATATGGATTATTGCATCTAACTTCAGGAACTCAGACATGACAAGGATGCTATAACTTACCATGTCAAAGGTGCAGTGCTACTCACCTCATTCCTACTAAGTATTTTTGGCAACAGCTCTGAACAGAATTTGGGAACTTAAGATATCAGAAGTAACTGAATTGGTTTTTGTTTTAGAGATCAAGACTTAATTAATCAGTTAGTTACGATAAATTAGCAGTAAGTAACTCATGATCATGAAGAAATATTCCATGTTTTGTGGGTGGGTGTGTGTATGTTACTCATGGAGAGGCTGTTGTATGATAAATGTTATTGTAGAGTGGTAGCTTGGTTGTTAGGTTGGCATTCATGTGACAGTGCTGAGGTTTCAATTATCTGCTTGCATCAATCAATCTTTTAGTTTCCAACACCGTTGCCTACAGTAATGTCACAGCTTTTCTGTCAGACAGGAGAACTTTGCGGGAAATGTTATTCATTACAGCTGCAAATCTGTCACTGCACCTGGCATGGCTTGTTAATGACAACATTTATTTCAAAGAGTCGTGTTTCGCTTTGTTGCTGGAGAGTTGATTTTGTGATCACACAAAATATAATGAAATGCCAAGAAGATGAAGTGAATGAAGTTTGCCAAAAAATGCCACTAAAGTGTTTCAGATCTTCTAAAACAAGAAATGCACACACAAATACACTCTTTATATTTCATTGAAAACATTTAATCACTTACTAGGAACATGAAAACGGGCAGTGGAAAAATGTTGGTTAGAGTACAGTAAGTAGAGCAGCAGGCACAAACAGCAAATTTGAGCTTCATTTGGCTTCTCCAATCCATAGTACTTGAAAGAAAAAGACTTTACTGGAAAGAAAAAGACTTTTCAATCGATCTTTTAAAACAAATAAACAAATGCAGCATCCGGCTCTACTACTGATAATACTGAGATGTCATTTTCCTCATCTCTTCTTAAAGTACTGGAACATCATTCGTGTGAAGAGAGGCTGAGACGGCTGGGACTGTTCAGCCTGGAGAAGAAAAGGCCTGGGGGAAAGTAGGTAAATTCCTGACGGAAGGGAATGAAGAAGAGGGAGCCAGACACTTCTTGGTAGCGCCTGCTGACAAGATTGGGCATTGGGCACAAATAACAACAGCAACAAAAACCAAACAGGAAATGTCACTGGAACCCAAAAACCCACTTCTTTACTGTGAGTGTGATCAAATGCTGGAGCAGGTTCTCCAGAGACTTGGAGTTTCCAATCATGTTGATACTCAAAACTTAAGTTTAAACTTACAGAATATATTCCTGTACGGCCTTGCCTAGCTGACCATCCGTGGGCAGGGAGGGTTGGACCAGAAAACCTCAAACCTCAATTGTTCTGTGATTTCTGCAAGTTACTCACATACTGTATTTCAAAACAGATTAGTGTAGGGTCAATACATGCTCACTGTGAAACAGTACACCAGCGGAGAGTGGATATAGAGAGGCGTATTAATTGAATGAATGAGGAAGAGGGGATTATCAGCAAATTGATGATTATATCAGTTTTATGTATGCCCTAGTACTATAGCAAGGGCCTCCTGCTCTTCCTCACAGTGCTCTTTTTATAATACCTCTGTTGAAATAGGTAGGAGGATATTTCTCAGGAGACAGAAACTTGTCAAGTACTCTTAGAGCAAACTTCAGACTCATACACTCAAAATATGGCCTTGCTCCCTGCCTTTAGTTTTCTTTAATTTATGTCTGCTCATCTATTACATATTCCCCCCAAAATACCACAAAACACATGAAAAAATTTAAAAAAAAGAGCCCATAGATTTAAAAAAAAATTAAAAATTCAAGTGCAAAGTTTTAGCTGCAAATGTCTTTGGAATTTTTTTTCTCAACACTGTAATGTTAATAAAGTTCAGTAAGAAGTAAATGATCTGAGATTTACAAAATAGGACAGTTAGTAAAATCTCAGGATATGAGTAACTGCTAGAGATTTTATTTCTGATTCTTTGTCATAATCAGTAAAAGAAGCTATTTGACTTTAGAAATAAATTTTCTATTACATTACATTAGATTGGACTCAATCTATTTCTCTGTGAAAAGCTGTTGTGGGGAGAGGAATCAATAAAATATAACCGGAATTTATGCTAGGTCTTGCACTATGCCTCTACAAAAAGGTGTAAGGGCATCAGCGATAATAAATTTAATACATGAGTACAAGAAATATGAAAATATTTCTATTCTCTGTATGTAGAAGGGAATTCTTTAATCTTCTCTACACATCATAAGAGATTCAAATGCAATCAAACCGGTAAAAATTCCCGTTAATTACCTCACTGCTTAATTTCCTTCGTCTCCCTGATACCTCCAAGGAATTTAGTGTGCAGCATTATTGATATGTTTGTCATCTGAGAATGTTGTTTTGTGAGCTTTTGAGTTCTCAAAGCATTCCTTGTTAAATAAATAAATAAATATTTATTTATTAAAAACAGACAGGCTGAATAATTGTTGCTTGCTAGTTTACTAGTAGATAAACATGAACTTTGTCTAGACATGCTGATTGTAATCCATCAAGCAATGATTAAAGACTAATACTTTTCATTATTCAGGGAGAATATTAAAGACTTTCTTGAATTATGATTAGAATTCTTGAAAAAATAATAAACATGTAATTTTCTATGTCTTTTCTCTGAAATAAAATTTTGTAGGAAGAAAGGTGAGAGATGTACAAAAGGACAGCCTGTTGCATTCAGCCTCAGAATTCAGCAAACATATAATTTAGAATTTTAAAAAGGCTCATTCTATAAATAAGTATAACCTATATTTAAAGGAAAAGTAAGTGTAATGGTAATCAAGATTTAAACCAAAACTTTTGTGAATGATACAGTAAGAGCATGCCCATTTTCCAGAATACTCCTACATGGAATATTGACTTTGAACAATTTTACATTTATATTGAGGTGTATAGTTAGTTTTATAAAGTCTATTTTAGAGGCAGTATTGCTTCTAATAAATACACATCAGACTATGCAGTACTTAATCTTAAATGAGAAACTGCATAATCAAGATGACTAAAATGTTAAACAGACCAGCTGAAAACATTGGAACTGATTTATATCTCAAGTGTCATTTTATTTCCTTTGGAAAGTTCAGTTTTATATGGAGCTTTTTAAAGGATTGTAAACAAATATTATACAATCCTTTTGTTTCAGTAGCCTCATTGCTTCATACTCCCTTAAAAACCTTTTCCTTGCATTTCTGAGAGGGCGATGATTGATGACCATAAATTAAACCCTGTTAAGTCAGTAACAATGTCCTATGGCTTAAGGTCCTTTCATGACGATACAGAAGGAGACATCTTACACAGTAAAGGAATGTATTTAGACAATTAACAATTCCACTACTGCAAGTCATGGATTATGTGATCTCTACATCAGGAAACATGGAGAAGGGGCAGGTAAGCAGTAGCAGCGTTGTTAAATACAGTCTGTCCTCTAATTTGATTGACTACCTGTAGGCCAGACTGGCAGCCAGCCTTCACAAAGACATACTATGACCATGCCAGACACCTTGGAAAATGCATAATCTTGTTCATTTTTTCCAGCTTTACATCCTCTTTCCTTATACTCAAAACAGTCAAACTGTTTCAACATATTGGCTACCTTCTCTTCTCCTTTTTCCTAGTGTCCTTGTACTCCATGTCATTTCCCATAGAATGGGCAGGATTGATCCCTTCTTGGATTTTTAAAATGGTTTTCTTAACTAGTTGGTGTTTTGTGCCCTTTAGTAAATTGCCCATTTCTCTAGGAAATTTATTACAAATTGATTTCACATCTTGTGGCTGAGCTTGCCTCCTTTGTTCAAAGCTGAATCACTGCTCAAATGAGTTCTCCCATTACTACTAGAAAATGCTAAAGGCATTCTGATCACTTAGATGACTTAGACACTGGAGTTTAAAGTGCTTTGTTAATTCTTAGGGTATTTTTGTAGACCTGTTCTTTCTTTAAAAAGGGAGATCTGTTCCTGAAGAACAAATTTGTATTTGCAGATCTATGAACTAATATGGATTTATTCCCCAGAAAATAAAAACTCATCCAGGATATAACTTTTACTCTGACTTGCAGTGCTGCCAACCTAAGCTTCATTTCCACTCTTGTAGCATGTTAAAATGCAAACCCAAAACCTCAAAGTTGTATTTCCCTCTGTGATTGCAAAGACCATATTTAGCAAGCTGAGAAACAATTTTCCTGTTTCCAACACAAATGCATATGAATAAATAATTTGCTGACCTGTTAGCAGTTTTTCTCAATTCCTAGTGAACTTTGTGATTCTTATTTCTAAGAAATATATCAAAATGACAAATCTGTTTGTAGTTATTCTATTTCTAGTGTATACAGTTTTCTTTTTTGACATATTAGCCCAAGAAAGGTCATCTTCTAAGGGGTCACTTTTTGTCTAACCTGACTTTGTGCGTAGCATAAACGTGATAGTATGGTTAATTTTTCACTGTGGGGGAATGAGCTACTCCAGTCAAATGAAAGTGCAGATAAAATGGAAATGAAAGAAAACAGCACACAGTTTACACGTTGCCTTGGTCTACCTGATCTTGTAATCTCCACAAGATGTGAGTAGCTCTACAAATGTGTTCAAGTATGCCTCTGGTTTAGAAACTCTGCCCTTAAAGTACTCAGGACTTCTCTGCAGATTATTGTAGGTGACCTGTATAGCACGTTTCCTCAGTAGGTTTTTCCATGCACTTCATTTTTCCTCAATCCCATGAACACCCTTTTTCTGCCCCATATATAGTTTTTATGGCCTAGAAGAGTACCCAAACGGTCTTTTCTTTAAGATGTTGCCAACCTGCCAATACAGCCATTTTTCTACCTCAGTAATATACCCCTGTAGAAGAAAGATGATGTTATTCACCTGTATGCAGATCCTCTATATGTTAACTCCCTTCTGGGAGCATCCTATTCTGCAATCTGCTGCTCCAACACAGCTTCCCTTCTGAAGCTAACAGAATCTGCGCAGTCCAAGAATCTTTGGGCTTATATGTCTGTCCCAAACATCCTCTCAGAGTTTTCCTTTAAAGACAGTGAACAAGCACAGAGACATCAGGTGGTGCAGTTAGTGGAGGTGTCCTCTAATCCATGACCATATTCTACTTTTACTCTGACTATCCAGCCACCTGTATGTATTGGTTGCCTGAAGGGTATTTCCAGAGTTGCACACAACTGCACCATGGTCTTGTTTACAGATTATGTTATACATGATTATGTCATGTAATATGCTATAATTTTCATGAATTGTGTTATGGAGCATGCATTTAGTTTGTTATTGACCACCTTTATCTAGACAAGTGAACGTGGTTGATGTGACAGTCTAATAGCTGTGATCTTGTTTTCTGTGTATTGCAGCTTTCCATTTCTGAGAGCTTGTTGTCTTCACTATGTTTTGAACCACTCTAAATACAAGAGAAAATCTCAGGAAAAAAAAAAAAAAAGAGAGAGCTAAATTAGAATAACTGGAGTGGAACTGCTCCTTGCAAATGGAGAGTTTATTAAGAATTCCCATTACAAAAATGAGAGCTATATAGCCCTACAATTGGCCATGGAAAACAAAAGAAATGCTATGTAGATCATAGGAGTGCAATGTACTTTTCCCAGATGGTTAAATCATTTCCCCGTTTTTCTCTAGAAAAATGGGCTTGCTCTTAGAAAATGTTGTTCACTATAGGAAAGAATCTTAGGTCTAGTGAAGTTTTTTTGTATGTTCAGACTTGTTATGCATAAGAAGCCCACTAAATCACACAAGCCTTACTGAAAGTGCAAGGCAATTAAAGATCAATATGAAACCATCTTCTTCAATTTTTTGATAAGATTTAATTTAAATTAATAGATTCTCATGGTGAACCATTAAGTTCCTTGAGCATGATTTCATAATATCACCCAGATCATTGAAGTTTCTTGAATTAATCTTTGAAATACTTCATATATTTTATTACAAAAAATGGTCTGAACACAAAAATAATCTTTCATGAAAATATTCCTCTTTTCATGCCATGCTTCCAACATGTATAAAGTTCTTACTATTTGAGAAAAAAAAGGCTCTTGTTACCAGTCTGAATTTCTCTTGTTTCAAATTGTGGACATGAGATGTTTATATAGCAGGTATGGTAAGAAGGAAAAGAAGTAGACAATGATTTCCTCACCCCCATCTGTATATATATATATATAGACAATAATAAAACCAGCTGTTAAATCAGTATTTGAAAAATTAAATAATCATGACCCCTTTCCAGTTATTCTGGCTTATCTGTGATTTTTCTCTGAAACTCCAGCTTATGAACACCCATCTTTTCTTATCAACAGATCTGAAGGTAATCAAAAGACAAGACATGATGTCAGAAATGGAAATTGTTTAACTTAATTTCTCTGGTTTATGATTCTGCCTATGTGTTAAAGTGCTGAATTAGTCTTTAAGACTTTACTCTTTGAATTTTGTCTGTTGATGAGAAATATTGAAATTGCTCAGAAACCTTTAAGTTAGTAATCTTATTCCTAATTATATGACCCTGCATTTTCTTATATTGATACGTATGCTTAGTAAGAAATTTATTAAGAAATCTCTGTTGTTAAATACTAGTGGCCTGGCTTTATTATTTACAACCATAAATGTTATTGTTTGCCAACCTGACCACAAACAAGTGTATAATTTCCCTCAGATAATTAAAAAAAGTTATAATTAAGAATCAATCTTTCCATAAAAGTTATAAACTTTCTATCCTTTACATTTATTTTTAGAGATGTGCTGGCCTGATTTTATTTCATTTACTATTTAATCTATGCTCCATTACTTTTATATTATATTAATTTTGGGTACCAAGTAAAATTACACAGTTGCTGCAGCATATTAAATTAAAACTAGTGCTTTTATCAGCCTCCTTAGAAATCTAAAAAAAAACCCCATATTATGTTATTTTGACAAGATCTGATTGATATCAATTAAATTATTATCCTACTTTAGTTTTTAAATTAATTGAGCTTCATACCAATTGTTCCATCCTTCTGACTATAAATGATGCTATGATGACAGGATTATAATTACTTGAGTCACTATGTAGCCTTTTAAAATATTGGAAGAAAATTAGCTTACTTCTACTTCTCTGGAATTTCATCAGTATTCCAAGATTTATTATGATTTTACATTAGTTTCCAAAGATCTTACCATTCAGGTCTTTCAAAATCTCAGTTGTAAAAGTTTAAGTTAATTATCCAGTATTTGGGGGTGGGGAAGCACATCTGCCTTAGGGAGTCCTTAAACTTTCCAAGAGTTCTTGCATTTCAAAAATCCTGCACATTAGTTATATATTTTTCCATTGGGGCTTTATTTTTAGATCTATTTCCATAATACTGGTGGTTAGCAAATGATTTCCTAATAAATTAGCCTTGCCTTTTAATTTCCAATGTTCTCCTTAATTTAGAATTTCTACTTAATTTAGTACAGTTCTTAGCCATAAATCAGGGTGTTGGTGCATAATTTAGCTCTACTGTATCACATTGTTCACAGGGCTGTGACCGCTGCAAAGAGTGCCCCAACTGAGTGAATAGCAATAAGCTTACAAACTAAGACTAAAAGTTTTGTGGGCTCTGCTTGTCAAACTTCACTGAATGACCCAGCAGTTTGATGTAGCTCTTCTTCCATTGCCTTCATTTCCCTCCACAGCTGAAAAATTAGTTGAACCTCTAAAACTGTTGTTGGATGTCCACGTGTGGTATGTCCATAAAAATATATTGGCCAAGAACATGGTTAATTTTTTTGCAGCAACCATGAGGGTGCAGGGCCTGGAGCCTTGGTGTGGCCAAGACCCCAATCTTACCTCATTGCCAGACATGAGAGAAAGGGACTCCCTCTCTCTCACCTCCTGGAAGAAAAGGCATTCTTTTCCACTCATGGGAAAGTGCAGCGGGTTGCAGGTCTGTCCGTCACTGTTTTTTCATTGTCCTGGTCTTGGTGAGCATTTTCCACGTAAATCGCCTCTCTTTGTAAATTTTTGTTATTGGCATATTTGCTGTTACTATTAATTTTCTTATCTCATCATTGTTTCCAGTAAATTGTTTTTACCTCACCCTGTGACTTCTGCCTTTTGTTTCTCACCAGAGAGGGCAGGGGATTGGCTTGCGGTTTTCTTTTAAGTGGGAGTTATACTGGGGAAACCATTCCTGAACCATGACATTCCCACAAGAAGTAATCCATATATTCATTGCCACTTTTTTCTATTCCCCTCTTATTTCTTTTCTCAGTAGTGGTGATGCACAGCAGGGAAGACTCAAAAAACAGGAGCTGTAGCATATGGCTAAATATTCCATGGGGTGACTATATTGGCTGTAAATCAGGACAAAGAGATGAGCTGTTCAGAGTGATCTCCATTGTCAGAAAAATTTTTAAATCATGACTGGTAATTAAACATCACTGGTAATTATGGTGTTGGTCAAAAGTTGCCCAGGGTTTAATTTTAAGAAAATGCAAAGTGAAATAAATAATAAAACAAACATTTTCTTGTAAATGGAAGAGAACCGTAACAAATGTGTTCTGTAAAATTATCGTAGAATCATAGAATCACAGAATGTTTAGTGTTTAAAGGCACCAAAAAGATCATCTAGTTCTGGTCCCCCTGCCATGGGCAGGGACACCTTCCACCAGACCAGGTTGATCCAAGTCCTATTCAAACAACATAAAAAGAATTAGTATTACTTTTTTTGGTGAGGATGTAGCTGCTAATATCTTAAATTTTATTTTATTCATGTGTTGTCATGTGCAGATGATATTTTCAGAGTTATTTTAGATGTAAAATACAATCCTGGAAAATCCCAGCTGATACACATATATTTTGTTTTTCTTATTCCTGGTTATATATGTGCAAATCCTGAAATTTCTATTGTGCATGGTGTATGCTATTACCACTTCTACTTTCAGTAGTAATATTTTATCCTTTGAGGTTGATATATAGTGGAAAGCTCATCAGTCCAAAAAACAAGTGAGATTGTTTAACAAAGCTCCATCTGTACTTCTTCTGGCTCAGATGATGCTTTTTCTGTGGCATGTCCAGCTGCCACTGTATTTCATGATATTTCAGGCTAAAAGAACGCCCAACGCTGTCGCTACAAGGTACTTTTTCTCCCTCATGCATTGCATCCAATAGGTGTGGTGGGAAAAAACCCCACGGTGCTGAAAGACTCCTAGTGCTACACTGCACTCCCAGCAATGAAGTGCCTGCCGGATCAACCCCTCTGTGATGTTAGTGTCTCTGGGACAGTGGAACAGATTTGTAGATAACTTAACCCTGGATCCCCTCCCGTCCCACATCTTACCCATTTAGAAACTTAGGTATAAACCTTCAATTTAGAGACTATCGGTCGCTATAGACCATGATGCAAATTTCTCTGTTGGTTGCTTGAAACTATATTCAATTTCCTTAATTGTGCCTTTATCCAGTGGATATGAAACATTTATGATTTTTTGGGACAGAAAAGTTTTTATGACTTGTTTGGTACAGATACAGATATTTTCAATATATGAAGTGAGTTTTCTTGGAGATACTAAAGATACCAAGAAGAATTTTTTTTTTTTTTTTGGTGCTACTGGACAGTAGTGAGAACAAATGTAACAAAACCTGACATTAAACATTTTTCTTGTGGGTAATGAGAAATATTCCTGTGGAATACATTGGGAGGTGAGAGATGAACCAACAAAAGAGTCAAAATTGTAAAACTGGGCAGACTTATTTTTCCTGTTCCTACTTAAGACCACCTCAAGCTAACCAATTAATACATCTTGGCTTGTTCTGAAAAAAACTTTTTTCAGAATAAGAGATATGTGGGCAACTCTTTTGAATGTAGGTAGCTGAGATGTATTATTCAGCTTAGAACTGGGGGCTTCCAAGGAGTATTAAATGTCCTGTGCATTTGTGCTTTGCCCCTGAAAAGTACATAACAATTGTCAAGATCAGCCCAAAGACAGAACACATCTTCCCCTCCCTTGCGGAAATCTCTGTAGGGCAACCCACCTGTTTGACCATAGGTAAAAGGAAGACCTGGGGCCTGATCCAAGCAAAGCACACCAAGCCTGAAAAAAAGACCCCAGGACAGGCTTTGAATCAAACTTTCATCTCCAGAATGATATGCAGGCTCCATTCATCAGCATTAAATTCCATTTAAAACTAAAATAAATGTTAATTTCCATTAGGTAAGGAAAACATTCTGGTGGTGTCAACCTTGACAACATCAGTGTTGCCAAATGAGGCTGTTGAGATATATCACATTCCCCTCAGCTTGAATTAGCCATGAGTGAATCAAATAAGGTGTGATTAATAGTATTGCCAGTAAATTTGTTCTTGTGAAGAACTGATATTTTAAAACTTTTATTTCTCATCTTTTTTTTTTCTCTTTTTTTTTTCTATACTGGAAAGTATATAAGCTGATACCTTGATCTGAAAATTTAATATACAAAAGGAAAGACAGGAATTTTCCTTGGTCTATTCTCTTAGATGTGTATAAATAAAGAAACATCATTGAAACTGAAACATCTGGAATCTTGTTAATTCCTTGAACTTGCAAGAAGCAATTTTCTCTCAAGCCTCTAAGTTAAATATTGTAATTTCTCAAATTGCCAGGAAAAAGAAAGAGAACAGGATTTTTTCGCAAAGAGAACATTTTTTGCAAAGATGTCAATATGCTTTTCTCATTTTTATTTTCATTCTTATTATAGAAATTCCACTTGCAAAATATAATATTTGTTTTCTTGACAAGTGCTGAGGGGATTATTTGACTGCCTAACAGGTTTTGAGAAAACCTAAACATTGCAGGATTTTTGTACATATATGAGCTTTCATATTTTCATTACAGTCTCTCACATACAATTGTTTAACATAATGATGAACTTTTCTAAAGATTATTTTTCTAAAGAGAGTTGATCTACTTAAAGTAATATGCCGCTGTCATTGATTTCATTTGTTTAATAATAAATGCAGTTTTTATTGTACATTTTGTGCAAGAAAATATAACCTACTTTGAAGAAAAATGAAGTCAAAGTTGTTCTGGAAAACGTGTACATGGATTTAATGATATACTCTACTGATCTAGAAGCAAGTTCTGCAAGTAAGAAGTAATTACAGTGTTATAGTCCAGTTCCTGCAGTTGTTCCTGTCTGAGAGGAGAGTTTGAGCCAATGAACAGATAACGAAGATAAGCAATGGACACAGAACCTTATGCTTTGTCAACGTGCATTATCTACAGTGGTGAAAGGTGATGTAACACAAGAGGAATAAAAAATTGCCATCCAAGCACAAGACAATATTGTCCATCTCAGCGGCATCTACCCACCTGTGGGTCTGCCCTGTGTAACTCCCACTGAAGGACTAGCAGAGAAATAATGGAGTGCTTCTTATGGGTAAGTGCATTATATACATGTAAGGGGAGAAGGTGGAATATAAATAAGCGTATTCCTTCTTCCCATCACCTGCTGTCAGCAAAAAAGTTTTGGCAGAAGGGATGTTTACTGTGATTTAGCAGCATCAGGAAGCAGAGATTGACCTGATTATAGCAGCAACTCTCAGGCTTCAGCACTTTTGTTAATCATGTAGAAGCCTAAAGATGCCTTGGGAAGTAAATTTAAGCTTTAGGGTTTGAAAGCTCTGGCTGGAGAGTGTCTTAGCTGCAGGAGGGAGATCGAGCATGTGAGCTGAGGAGGGGCAAGCACCAGATCTAGCGCTTAGAGCCATGCCTTCTGGCTGGGGCTGGGATACCTAGAGCTCCTGCCAGCTGCCTGTCTGTGTGACCCTCTCCTCACCAAAGCAGCAGGACTGCTGTGCGAGCTCCAGTGCAAACTGGCTCTTTTTAATAACTGGGTATCCATTTTATTAATGTGTCTTTCTTCTTCTTTCCAGTTACACAGGCCAGTGCTCGAGTACATTTTCAGCCCGATTGTCAGGTATACAGTCATATATCACCATATTCCCTCAAACATTCCTCAAACATTAAGGTAATTACTGCATTCTGAGGTAGGTGCTACTAGGGAGCATAAATAGGAGAAAATGTGCTGAGAAAAAGATTGCTTAAACATAGGTCTGCCTGTGCTGAGGCAGAACTGAGGTAATCATGGCTCAACACTGTTGTGTGCGGTGCTTGAACAATGAAACACCAGCTTATCTTGAAGTTTAAGATGTGACTATGACATTAGAAATGTACAATTACATTACTATAATAGCATCATTTTTATAATGGCTTTTAACCTCTGATTTCATTCTAGAATTTTCAAGGCATTTATTCTATATTTTTACTTCGTGAGATATTTGTGCCTACAACCGTAATTTTACGTACAAAGAACAAGACATTTTCAGAGAGAGGCTCTTGGATTAATTTTCTACCTGTTCAGACAGTGAGGGAAATTTAACTACTTTTGTTAACCACTTGAGCTTTTAACCATTTATTATAATGGTATCATATGAACTTGAAATATTTGCTTGAAACAGAACTATTTTATTTTCCTGCTGAAAGGAGTTTCCAGTTAATCACTTTTGTTGATCTACGCCCCAATCTATCTAGACTTATGGCTTTGGTCATTTTGACCTGAGCAGAATATTGTACAAGTAATTATTGTCCACATGATATGAATCACCAATTTTTAAGCATTTTGGAGCTATCACATAAAGATGGCAATAATTCAGAACTGTGTGACTGCTGCCACCCACCTGAGCTAAGAAGTGTCTATTTCTGAACAAAACAGACTTGTGCTCCTATACGGGCTGGTGAAGGATGTGTGATATATATCTGGCATCTCAGACGTGATGTTTTTAGAGGGTATACTCTGTAAAGCTCAGGTTCATAACATCGTTTTCATGAATTCAGATAATGTTTTCCTGTTTCAGTGTATTTTAATGTGAAGGGATAATCTTTCATTTGTTATCTGTAAGAGAAAACACAACTGAATTATGGAATTTTAATGTTGTATTATGAACCCATATAGAAAGCCTTGCAAAAAAATATAATCTGGAAAAATCATTAGCATATCTAATTTAGAAAAAGCATAATCACTGAATAATATTATTTTCATCCATTTGTATCTATATATTGCAGCTATGCACGTTTATAAAGGCATGGAGAGACTAGTATTTCCATGTGAGCAAATACTCAGAGTTATGTGTAAATAACCTGGCAACTGGCCGTAGCTATGAAATGACTGCAGCCCTGACATTTTACTGTACCTGCTTTTAGCATTCTGCTTATAGAGAACCATAAACCTGTACAAAAGAAAGGGGAAGCTGACAGAATACCCTCATTTATAGCTCTAAAGAAAAAATGACTTCAGGAAAGCCATTTTGGAGAACCATTTCAAAGGCACAGAGGAGGCAGAAAAAATGAATCTTTCTGCTCTCTGCTTTACAGTAAAACTGCCTACTATTTCATTCTGTCCAATTCTCTTGGTCTGTTTGTGTATTTTTTAGCCTGAGTCTATTTTTTCAATATGAAGCACAAACAAGGAAAAATGGCAAAAAATTAGGTATAAATAAGTGAATAGTACACCTTTAAAGAACTGCCTTCTTTATGGGAATTTAGTTGTAATCTTTAATGGAGAACAGAGCTAAAGAAAACAGCTCCATACTGCAGTTGAAACAGGAACTGAAATGAACCATTTCTACTGAAAACTAACTTCCAGACACTCAAAACAGGTACTACTGTTTGAGCTTCTAATTATTAATTTTACCAGACAAGATGTTTTTACTACCATTATTTTTATTTTCCTGATAGGACTTGCATTATTTTTTTCTCTCCTTCTCTTTTTTTCTCTCTTGGTGTGTGTATGTACACACACAGCCACATGCAGAGCCTTCTGAAAGAATGCTAGAGCACTTAAGTAATACCTAGATAATATTAATATTTATTACTCTGCAATAATAGCATACAACAGGTCTACCCAAACACCTGACTATATAGTGCTATATGCTGTAGAATCAGAATAAAAGGTCTTTTTGTACCTCCATGACCTTAAAATATAAGTAAGTAACTTGTGAGTCATATATACTGGGTTTTTTTTGCTGAAAACAGCTGAGTGTGTCAGGACAATTTGGATAGTTCTCTTCCAGATGAAGTTTATATCTATGTTAGGATTTCAGACAAAATTTCCAATTGTACAGGTTGTAGGATTACACTGTAAGGAACATATCATCTGTGACCAGTTTAAATGGAATAGCAGGAAAACTTAATTAGGAATTAAATATGAATTTAAAAATAGGATATCATCCATAGATTTGTAAGGAAGAGGTGGCTATTGCCAGCTATAGAAACTATAGACAGGTAGCCAAGGTTTGGCTATGAATTAAAATGTGTATAAACCAAGCCAGGGAGAGATGAACTCCCTGGGAAGCCTCAGCTACATTTTGTTGTCCTACAGCATGCACAGCACTCACCATCTCTAAAAAAGGACTAAGGACTATATAGCCTCCCTTGCAAACCAGTTCTTACAATAAGATATAACCAGCTGTTATTTAGGAAGTCGACTGTAATTTTAAGAACAATTAATGAAAAACATATTAGGATCTTGAATGAGACAATTCAGAAATTTAATATTAAGATAAAAAAGCAGTACTAAAGGGTGGAACATTTCTAGTTCATCATAATTGAGCATCTAATGTATTTAAAAAAGATTAGAAGAAGTGCAATCAGATAAAAGGACTTGTTCATTGACTACATTATTTAAAGAATGTCTTTTTCCCAATACCTTCATATGCAGCATAACTTGTTTGTTAGATAAAAATGAAGCAAATGTAAAAATGGTTGTAAAAAAGATCATGTGTTTTATGTAAATTTTTTTCTAAAAGATGCCCAATGTATTTGCTTAGTGCCACAGCCCACACTGCTGGTATGTGATTATACTTTCCTGGAAGATAACTGGTACTGAATTAAACACTTTTTATCTGTGGTTATGTGATTAGAAATACACGCTGTCTGACGCTGCCCAAGACCTTTTGTTTTAACAGCACATTTTTTTTCTCCCTCTTATTTGGAGACAGTAGACAAGATCAAAAGACAAGATGAACTACTTGATGGTAGCCTGTGCCTCGGGATGTTTGACTCACTTCTTGACCTTGCAGGCAGCCCTCGGTGTCCAGGGCTCCTGGACTGCAGGAGTGAGGGTCATGATGTTCCTTGTAAATTCTCATCAGGCTGAAAAAAGACACCAGACCATGTGTCAGAACACTTGTGTTTTTATTATACAGTCACCATAACCCCACCAACCAGCCCACTATTTAGACTGAAACGATGTTGGCTAACAAGCCCTTTATTTGGTATAGGACAGTTCATTAAGTTGTCAGCTCCCACAACAAACTCCTCCAAAGGTGCTGACTCACAAGCCTCAGGACCTTCACAGTGTCTCCACTCACAGAGCAAAGTTGTAGGGTAGAATATGATAGCTGTCCTTTGCCCAGGCAAAGAAACGGAAGAAAACAAATATCATCCATCCTTAGATCCTGCATTGGTCCTGCCACATGGATCCTCTGGAGCTGAAATTGGGAGACAAAGAAAAAGAAAGAGGAGAGAAAGAGAGCCAGAGAAAAGAGAGAGGGGGCCCAATCGCTCCCTTTTATCATTAACCTGGGGCACACCTCTTATGCAAATTAGATTTTTTGTGCTGTTTTGTTTGTGCAGGCACATCCAAGCCTTCTCCAGGAAGTGAGCTGGGAGAGGCAGGACGGGCCTGAGCAAGAGTCTCAAGGCAGAGCAGGAAGGTGGCTCAGAACAACATTGCCCCACCTCCATAGGAGCCTCTCCTCCGATCTCCTTTCCTGTAGCAATACTCGGAATGTTTGAGACAAAACCTGCTTAGGTCTGGTCCTCTACAGCAAGCAGTGCAGAAAAGTAAGTGACTGATCCGGGAGGTGGGGAAGATGGTCCTCATGTTATGTGCCAAATTTAGCTCTGGTTGGGGTGCTTGAAGATTTCCAACTAACTCAGCTTAAGTCACATTTTAAAGGAGAGGCTGTGATACTGCACTTTCCTTATAAAATCGTTTTAATCCCTACTCCAGATTAAGTAAAAGAGACATCAGGCGTTAGCCAATAATCTTTAAATAATCTCTGTATTATATATCCCTGTTCTAAGATTTTGTTCTAAAATTAGTTTAAGCCCTTTTGGTGTATTTAATTAAAAATATTGTTCTCTTAGCTAGACATTATTCAGAAAGAGGGACATTGAGAAGCAAAGACCAGAATACTTAGGAAATAAATTTCATCTTGAGCACCAAATTTTTCACACTGATTTATGAAGTGGCAAATACTTCATATTGTGCTTCAGCAGTGCACAAAAGCATTCCCATTGCATCCAAGCTAAATATTAATGCAAATATTACTCCGAAGTTAAATATTAATGCAATTGGTAGCAAGGTCAAAGCTATCATTGCAGTATGTTAGATTTCTAAACAATTTTCAAATATCAAAATATTTAAAGTAAATATTTAAATTGTAAAATTGGCATTTTCTATCTCAGGAAACACTCTCAAATGAATAAAAATAAGGGCAGAATTGGCTAAATATTAAATTTTGTTCAGTTGCAAGGAGGAAATTTTTCCAAATGTGATATGTCAGCAGTGTTCAAATCCTATTTCTATGGCTGTAAATGCAAAGTAATGGAAACAATTAAATGTTTGCTTCGTTTGCTTGTTTTTCTCGCCAGGAATTGTATTTAAAATTATGAAATGGGTAAAGCATATTTTGTTTGTCAAATCTGGTCCCTCACCGTCCATTTTCTAGATGTTCATTAGAGAGAATTCATCAATGCAAGCAGCCTTCCTCTACCTGTTGAATGTAGGTATGTCTAAATGTTTTGTTTATACCTGTTGAAGACAAACATGTCATATAAGTACATTTTCTTGCAACTTATCCCTGATGGTAGTTAAACCTACTTTGGTTATTCCCCGATCTACGTAATAACCCAATAATTTCAGTTATCAGACTTTTTAGATGAACAAAATGTATACTCTGGAGTCCATTGACTTCAAATAGAACCTTGCAGATTGAGCCCGAGACATAATGATATATTCAGAAAGAATATAAATAGTAGGTTAGTCACTCCTCAGTGAATACCGTGAATAATTTAACTTGCACCTATTACTGTTCAATTTGACCCATATATTATCTCTCAGGTACCAATCAGGAAGAAAAATGTTGCTTTCATTAAATTTCATTATGGGCACTGTCATTCTATTTCCTACTCCATTTTAAAGGAGTAATCTCAAGCAGACTAAGAGATCTTAAAAGTTGTCATTAATTTGTCAACATCGCATGTTCACTTTTTTATTGTCTGCAAACAGAATACTAAGAAAAATTAGGGAACACTAGAAAAAAAATTCCAAGTGACATCCTGAACATACACACACACATATAATGTTTTCTCCTTCTTAAAAATTTGACTTCTATAACCTCTTAGGAACATACCCCCTACTTCACAGTTGTATCTTATTGGGGAAAATTTATCCTGGTTTTAATGAGATCTCAGCTGAAAACTTAGTCCTAAATTTTAGCTCTTCCATTACACTTTTAATTCTGGACATTGTTGATATGCACCCATAAGATTTTACTTGCCCAGAAATGAATGCAGCATTCTGGAATGGAGAGCTGTTAATGGGAAAAGGGAAACGATTAATAATTTGGTACATTGGTACTGCAATTGTAGCAGTTAATGCAATTAATTTGGCATATAAACTATTTTCCAAACTTCAATCTTAAGAAATATACTTTGGTGTATAAACTAAGAAATTATTTCTTTTGAAGAGCTGAAGCTGTATTCTGGGCTGTTATTGTGAATTAGTACTGGTAATACTACAGTGAAGTCAATGTATAATATGAGAGGATTTGCAATGATGATGATAATGATGATGATGATGATGGTGATGATGGTGGTGATGGTGATGATGGTGATATATCCTAGGAGATTCCAGAAACAAAAATAATTCTAGGAAATATTTCCAAAGGCATTTTGACAGTACCTTCACATAAATATTTTGTTATTTATATTCTGAGTTCCTCTTTATAGTGTATTTTTCTTTATTAAGATCCTTTTCATGAATGAGGTCACAGGAGCTTGTCAGCTTTTACTCAGAACAATAGTATAATCACAGTTTGCAAAACTAGAACTTCCAAACACTGTGGAAAAATAAACAAGTAGATAAATCTCCCAGCAAATCCTAAAATGCAGTTTTTGAAAGGGTCAGGGCCTAAAAAGTATTAAACCTACTCATTATGTTTTGGTTTTTGTCAGAGTACTTTCCCTTGCTGTAAGGGAGTAGGACCATGGAAAAATAAATCCTTTGGAAATACAGAGTAAGCCAGACACATTCAGTGAATAGAGAGCTCTCTGCCTGGCAGGAGCAGATGTACCTTTGTCACATCAGAGAAGGGAGCAATGAGGGCTGTATGAGCACCTTTATCGTAGATTAACAGCAGGGTCTGAACAAACAAATCATAACGTGATCACCTACATTGAAGAATGAATTTTCACTACACTGACTTTTATCCTCTCTGTAGAACAGGCTAGAAGAAAGCTATGAAGTGAAAAGAAAGGTCATCTTCTTTTCTAACTCCTGCAATGATAATGCTGTGGTAGAGGAGAAATCTTTTCCCAAAGAGGAAGGTGAAGACACTGGCAGAGGAGTCTGGTGGGATGCTTACAACAGAATGGTTATCACAGTTCACTTTTCACTATTCAGCTATTCTAGTTTTGTTTTCAGTCTTTATCCAGGGTAGATAATCTTGCTCAAGGATTTTGTCAGTGCAAAAAGGGTAGAAGAAAGGGATCTATATTAGCTGTTGGCAGGTAAGGAGAAACACTAACTCCATACTCCCCTATCTTTTCTCTTTTCTTGCATCTCTAGTATGCAGTGGTTTTCTCCCTTTTCACCCATTCTTACAGCAAAGAATCTTCACAAGTGGAGCCAGAAGCATTTTGGAAATCATCGTAAAAACCCAACACTATTCATACTAAAATGAAAGGCAAGTTTGCTACTTTATGCTGAGTATTAATAGATTCCAAGGGCCTCCTAGGACAATAGATGACTGCATTGACCAAAGAAACTAGAGTCCAAGTCAGACCAGTGAAGAGATATTCAGAAGCTTTCACCTGAAAGAATCAGGTATTCTTTAATCTTCAGTAAACACTAGTATGTCATAACAACGCAGATTGCTTTCCAGAAGGTTATGGTTTTACAATAAGGAGGTAAAAAGAGAAAGATTAATTTGCCATAAACATATATAAATTCTCTGATCTGAAATTAAATTTGATGCACATTACTAAACTTATCACAGCAGGAGAAAAAATTTCAAAGGAGGGGTTGAAATGGGGTGGCAGTGAAGTTTCTTGAAATTTTCCACTGCTAAAAGGTATTTCAAAGAGTGGTTTAATTCACTGTTACAGAAACTACAGAATGGGTTAAAACTTCATCTAGAAATGTTCTTGAATCTTTTTGTATTAAGACACACCTTTGAAAGTCACACAAAGTGAGAAAACCAAAATTAGGAGGCCAGAAGTTCAAGCTAGAATACCTTAGAAGCCTGAATAAAGAATTCCTGGAGGTTTTATAAATCTGTTAGCAGTGTCCTGCAGGGCCATTAACTTCCAATAAAAGATATAAAAGATGTACTGGATCTCTGGAGATTGGTAATGGGATGTATAGCATTCACCTCTAGCTTGTTAGGTCAAATCCAGCCCATACTGAAAGGAGGTCTTTCTGATGTTGATGTCAAAGTTGGTGGGTCAACTACAGTTCTTTTCTAAGTCCCTCAATTTCAGTGATTGTTACCTAAGCCTCATGCCATGAGCAGGATCTACACAGAATGATGTGATTCTCTTGAAATAGGTCGTGAGAGGTTGGTGAAATAGGTCGGTGATTATAGCACTTAGCATTGTACTTCTCCAGAGAGTGAAACAGCTATCACCATTCAACATGACACTTCCAAACCAGAATCTTATTGTATTCAGAAACAAAGCATTTTGCTAAAAAACAAACACATCCCCACTCCCACACAGTTATTTAGCAAATATCTATTAATTTTTCTGCAAAGACTAATGTTTGTTCAGTCTTCACTATCACTGAACTTACAACCCCCTTTTCTCTACATTCTCAGAGACTATCTCATGTAAAAGCTCCTCACTCTAGATCCTAATCTTTCCCAGGGTCAACTCACTCTTAATCTGTTTTTTAATTGCTGATTTCTTCAGTTGCCCTGTAATTATCTATGAACATTTGTTTGAAGGCAACTGTGGCCACTGTGTTACTCCACTGCTTGATTCCACCAGCATCAATCACCCTATTAGCCAAAATCAATGTAGTGATATAGAAAAAAATCCATCAGTCCAAGATAGGAATGAATTACTGTCATATTGACCATCTCTCTCATAGTGTTCAACACAGTATTACCCATTTGTACCCCTAGGTAATGCATAACATCACCCCGTAATTTCCTGTAACGTGCCTGGTTGGCTTTAGGATAATTCCCCGAGAGTGAGAGATGTCTTCCTTACAAGGTACAACACCAGGCAGCCAACCTTGCTAATAGTAGCAAAGAATGCTTCAGTAGCACTTGTCACTTCTGAAGTGATTACATCTTAAATCCTAGTGGAAAAATGGAGGATGGATAAAGTCGGTTACCACCCTCTGTGCTGTTAGTTCTCAGCGGACTACGCGTTCAAGGGCTGTGATCCACAAATCATTACTGTGCTAATCACTCACATAAATGTAGTACACAACAGTAAAAATATAAACATAAAAAGCTTGTTTTGTGCTTATAATGATAAGCACTCAAGAATTAAATAACATCAAGATTAAAAATGTTTGAACCTAATTTGCATCCAAACTCTCCTTTGTGCAAATGCATTATCATACCGTCTTTAATTACGTGCTGATATGCTGTTTCTTCTGCAAGACTTTCATTAGGCGTAAATCTGATAAGCTGAGAATTCTTGCTTGTTTAGCAAACTTTCTTTAAGCAGAAAATCTCCATAAATGCTACAAACAAATTTTAAAAGTTTTCTGTCATAAGAGTAATTTAATTCTACGGAGATTATAAGTCCATGAGGGTTTCAAGTAAAATAAAAAAAAGCAAACCAATTAAAAATCAATCTCATTAAAATTATCTTGATACCAGTCCAGAGGAAGGAGGGATTCCAGTGTATTTCAGAATTAAAATTTATCTATAGGTGAGCCTGGTTAATGTGGTCATTAGATGCTGAAAAGCTTACATTATTTGTAGAATAATAATTTTTCTTACTTTTTTCCCAGTACTTAAATATGTAAACAATATTTTAATTTAGGTTTGCTCTTTTGGTGCTCTTTAAAAGAATGTCTGTTACATATTTAAAGTGATACTATTTGCACTAAAAAACTAAAAGCCCAAATCAGGAGTCTCCTACTTGCTTCATGGCCCCTTTTGAAAGCCTTTAAAGAGCTACATGTTAAGTGTACACAACGTCCATGAAGGACCGTTTTCTCCCACAATACAAAGGTGGCAAGTTCTATCATGACCTTTGAAGGGTGTAGGAAACACTATCAGATTATTGGTAGTCTTTTGCTGTAAGTTCATAATGGGTTATGGTCAGTTTGACTCAGAAATTGTCTAGTTATTCTGTATCTAAACTCATTGCATTTTGCAGCTATTTGGTAGTCCATTTACTGTCTGGGAAATTAATAGCTAAGTGCCTTCCTTCAAAACCTGCTGCAGTGAGATAACAGAAGAAGAAATATTCAGTTACGTGGTCACACAGGATCCATTGATTGTCTGTCATGTGCAAGTGCAAATGTTTAAGTATAAACATATTACAAATATACTCAGGTACTTCTACTGCAAACTTAAGAACATGCATAGAAACAGGCATGAGCTATATGCACTTAAACCATCTTCTGAGGGGTTAAACACGTCTAGGAAGAATTTCCTTTTCCTTTTCCTTTTCCTTTTCCTTTTCTTTTTCTCCTCTCCTCTCCTCTCCTCTCCTCTCCTCTCCGACCCTCTTCTCTCACATGCTTAATTCTTTTAGTTCTTTATAGGCAGCTGAACAAATAGTGTTATAGCTTTATAGGAAAACTTTTGTCTTCAAGAATATGTTCTGAAACTCCATGAGTTTTTAAACATCTCAAAAGTATGTTTTGAATACCATAATACATTCTGGTCTTGTGAATGTTTATGTTATTTTAAAAATTGTGCAGATACTTCTTTCCTACAGAAAGGAGCAACAGTAAACCAAAACCCTCCTTAAGAGTTACTAGGGCAAGACAAGCTGGTGGGGTCTGATGCTGAAAACCTCAGATCTAAATCAATCTGAATTAACTGACAGTGTTCAGATCAGGAAAGGCCAATTTTAATACGATTAGTTATATATTTCTGGAAGAAATACCAATTTTAAAACCTGTGTAATGTTTTAGTTGGGGAAGTAGAACTGATTTTTCTCTTTAACAAGCAGTGTGAATCAATATTGTGTTTATAATACCAATTCAAAAATGGAAGTCCCATTTTAATATCGAAAATCATTGTTTGAACTGAAATATCAAAGTTTTACAGGCTTTTTTTTCTCCATAAAAGCATTTTTATATTGTATAGAAGTATCTAAAAGTATTATACCACCATTTTTTTCCAATTCGTCCTGTTTGAGACATGTAAAAGTGACACAATAAGAAAATACTGTATCCTATTTATCACACAGAAGCAAAACTTTTCCTTTATCAGATGTCTCTAAATATAAGATAAATTTCAGGTTAGATTAATATGTCAGGGAATACATGCAAAAAATAGTCTGACTCTGCTGTTGTGGTTTCTCATCTTCAATTGACTTGACACTCAGCTGTTGACATCACATGCTATATCCACACCTCTGCCACCAGAAAACCTGTCAATTATTATGACAGTTTCCATGGGGTTGTAAATTCAGGTCACACAAATGACGAAGGAAATATTCCCGCCTTGCTTGAGAATACCAAATGAATGTTGGAAAAAGAGAAAGCTTTAAGCATTTCACAGCATTTCTTTTTTCTTTCATAAACTGTTCCTATAAAAGCTCTTATTGCTTGTATTTTATTTCTTCTGATATGTGAGATTCTTCCACCATGGAACAAGCTGGTAGAACTGTAAAAAAGAAACTTCTCCATGGGTTGTCTGTGACATCAGAACATGAGATCACTCAGTTACGCTTCAGGAAAAAGAATCACCGCAGTTTAGTGAAATCATGTGCTGGGAACTCAGGCAGAGTAGAAGCTGTGATTTCCAGGTACGCTGCCTATTACTCTTTGTGTGAGTCTGTCAGCAACCTGCAACTGAAATTTGACTTTCAATTTCAATTCACTTTCTTGTGAATTGAAAAAACTTTGGAAGTTGAGAGCCCACAGGTCCTGTAGGTCACAGGCCATAATTGAAAAAAGGGATGTGCTTAATCATCTTCACCAATTTTGTATTGCAAGGGCTGCGATGGTCACCCAAAGTTGTTAAATTCACCTTGCAAACTCTTTAAAGACATTATAGATGCGTAACCAACTCTAAGGACAATTAGGAACTACAGGTGCAATTGCCCATGGAATCTGCATCTGGCAGCCTCTCGAGTACCGGTGGGGTTGTGCCAACTCTGCAGGACTGATTTAGGCTGACAAATTTCAGGTTGTATATGGCACCTGGGGGAAATGTAGAAAGAAAAAGGGAGGTTAAAAGAAAGGAATAGGGTTTTTTTTTTGTTTTCTTGTTTGGTTTTATTTGTGTATGTGTCCTTTTGGTGTTTTTTTAATTTGTTCTAAAGGTGGTAAACTAACTCTGAATGTCAAAAGGCAGTAATATTAATCAGTCATAGCTTAAAGCTTAAAAAATCTATTGAAAATTTAAGAATGCAGGCCCAGTGCTTAGGTATGCCACTGGAGATTTCCTGTTTTTCGTGCTTAAAGCTGTCAAAACCCATTAGACTGCAACAAAAAGGATTGACTATTGCACTGAAAAGATTTGAGACAGCCCAAAATACAGAGCTGGACTGCACAGGTGTCAGGATCTTCTTCTTCTGTTTTGAGGGGTGTAGTCTCTGAAAACTTACTTTCTCCCTTATCTCCAAAGGTAGGAAGGTTTTCTCAATGATCTGTAAAAGAAATGGAAATGATGACTTGCTGTATAGTCTGGAAAAGCCTTTGGTATAAGTTTATTTGCAGCGTATAGAGGTAGTATATAACTTGCTGTCTTGTTTGGGTTTTTTTTGTCATCTGTCTCTAATACAATAGATATTTCCACTTTGCGTGGTTTCTTCTTCCCAAGCCTCACTGATCCTTTTTGTTTGTTCTTGCAGAAGAGTCCAATAAATTTGTTCTTTTTTTACACTCTGTTCTGCTGAATTCAATACTAATAGCTCCATTCATCTTTACTGAGGCTGTTCTGTTTGACATCTGGAGAATCACTGTTGTGTATCGCTGTCTAGATATAAATAAGCACGATGTTTGTTAAGTCTGCAAAGTTAACCACTCAAAAGTTAGAAGATGGTAAACTTACACTTGTCTTTCAAAATGTTAATACATTGTCTGGTGTGTACGTGTTACAGAAGAGTTTTACACCGATGCTGTTTTTATAATAAGACCCTGAATCGAGTGAAATCAATACTTTTTTATTTATGTAGCATAAAGTTACTCATGATTCAAATCCATCCCATATAGAATTACTAATTTATCCCCAAATGAACTAATTGTGGTTTTATCAGAATATGAAATATCTCGATCTTTCTTGGACATTAAAGAATGTATTTTCATGACAGTACAATAAGATCAATCGGTATTGATTCTGTGCAGGGGCCTAGGCAGAAGTGGCACAGGACAAGGTATCCACTTATTTCATATGTCCTTCCTGAAACATCTGAGTCATGACTCTCCAGAACACTTAGGAATTACATCATGCTGAGCAAATTTTGTGACTATTATCTCCTGCCATCAGAAAATGGGAAGGATAGAAATTCTACTAAGCAAGTGCAATGTGAAATATTTTGAAAAACATGAAGTAGCTTAAAATGTCAGTCTTTGGAGGAGATGTTGCACAGGAGTGGCTAAAAGTTCTGGGTGAATACAAGACAGTGCACAAATGTACAATCATAATGGATTACACAAAGAAAAAAAAATCCCTATGTTATAAAAGTAAAATAGGGTTATCTTTCTTCAATATTTTTTTGAATGGTAAAGCCGTTTAAATTATAAATTTAAACCAAAATGAGCTCTTCTCTTTCAGTAAAAATTCACAACACTAGATCATCCAGAAAGGAAAATAAAAACAAAAGCAGCACAAAAGCAACATTGGAAGATACGTGGCTTGGACAATTACACCTAATCAATTGAAGTTTGGCAAAGTAATGAATGACTAAAATCAGGGTGTTGTAAGGCGGAGCACTAGTTTATCTTTGTTATTGCCTACTATAAAATAATCATTAAAAGAGAACATTTTGCTTTGTGTTTCCATACAAAAGAATTTTATGGTTTCCAAATCAACTGATCCAGCTGCAAAGAAATTATGATGCCTCTGTACTATGTGCTGTTTGAGGAAGGGATAATGAACTTTTAATTTCTTCTAAGGATTAATTACAACTTCCAGCCTGGAAAATCACTGTTGTGTGGCATTCATTCTCGGTGCAGCACAGATAATACATAAAGAATAGTCACTCCAATTTAAATTCCACTGTGCACCTACTTAAAGTCTGTAACACTTTCTTTTTTATACTTCTGGTAACGATGCTTTTCATTGGGTGAGTTCATTGCTTTCACTTGGCGGGGGGGGGGCAAATACAGCAAATATAAAATATTTTTCTGATTTCTAATTGATTCCAATTCTCTTTGTTTTCTCTTACATTCCAGCTGACTTACTGCTGCACAATGGGTCAGCAGTGATTTTTAGATTCATTCCTTATTGACTTCACACAGAGATTTGCCCATCAGATTGGATCTTGCACAAACATTTTGCTGTGACTCCAGCTTCAGTGTAATTCTTCCATCTCCTTTTTTTTTTTATTTTCCCTACAACAGAATGATTTTGCAAAAGGCTTTCTACAGGCTTACTTCTTGAGGAAAGATTGCTTTTACATGAAGTGTCAATGAATTAGATTTAATGGTAGCAGCAATGATAATGCCAGGACTTAATACAGACACTGCAGCTACTGTACTTTAGCTATTTTTCACTCCCTTTCTTTAGCACATAAGAGGTTTGTAAAATGGTGCATTCTGCTTCAGAGTAAAAAACACCATTGGTGAATTGAGGCTATTGCAAAGTAATGTGAAAAGCTCTACATGGAAATGGGATGGAGAACCACATAAGTAATTTCTGCAATTCTTGCATTATATTTAAATGTTCAAGTTCAGGCTCACTCTGAATGTGTTGTCTTTTTTGCTGTGCATGCCAGTTCTGTGGAGAACAAAGAAAAGTCTTGGTATGGAAGTAAAAGTATTGTGACATTCCCTTGAAATGTGAAATATAAACATATTACTATTAATGGCCATTTTCTTATCAGACCTGGTTCCTTACCTTGCTGTCTTTATTTCAAGCATCTTAGGGCATTTATGTCATATCCAGAAACAAATGTCTTCACTTTTTCTTAATTTAAATTATTAATTAATTAATTAATTAATTAAAAACTTAACTTCATTTTAATAATCCTTAGGGTAGTCTTGTTTCTGTGCATCTCTGAATAATTTACAGTTTGACAGAAACATGACTAGTCACTGTGTAACTATTGAACTCCGAATAGGTCCTTGTGTATGTGCATGTGTATGTGCATGTGTGTGTGTGTGTGTGTGTGTATATCCTAAAACTCGTAGCTGCTGCTTCCCTAGCAGGGAAAAAGAAGTGCATCTAAACAAAGGCTTGGCCTGTAATAATTTAAACCATGGAGAAGAGCTAACATTGAGGAGAAAACATTGCTAGCATTAGAAGAATGTGAGGAGTGCTAGGAGATGGTTTATGATATAATTTGCTGAGGTTAAAGGAAAAAGCAGAACTCTGACTTTACAAAGAAGCCCTAGATCTATATTTGCCAAAACCCAAATGTAAGGAAAACAGACCAGGTCAATGAGTCCTAGAGTAACAAATCCTTTGGCATGCATATGCTGTATTTAATGTTTATGTACGTGTAGCACATAGAGTTCATTCAGAAAGTCAGATTTTGATCTTACATCCATTTAACAGCATGGTCTGTAGGCAAACCTAATATTTGACATAGACTGTGTCTGTACTAGAAAAGAAATAGTGAATGCTTTTGGGAATGCTTTTGGCTGCTGGAAATCATCTTCTATATGGTTAAATTTTTAGGGTGATCTACGGCACATTTTTGCCGGTGTCAGCTAGCACTTGCACAAGCCTCTCCTGGACAATAGTAGGGAATGGGTGCAGGCCAGAGAGCATTATCCATAAGCAGTTTGTGTGTGACCATCACCTGTTGCAGGGTTAGAAAGCCTGATGTTATAAATGTAGACCTTTCTGTGCTAGCTCGCCACTGTGCTGGAGGGCAAATTTAAGCATATTGACAAATTTCTTAGAATTAATAACAAAAGTTGTTGAGATACTGAGACAAAGGTCTCAAGAGAAGGGTGATTTATGTTCTGAAACTTGGCGGGAGTTCAGAAACCTGCCTTTGTTGTTCATCTTGTAACCTGGCTTTCTCTGAAATTATATCTATGAATTTAAATGTAAGGAAAAAAAAATATCAGGAAGATGCATCTCCTTACCTGTTCGCATATCAGGGTTTTAACATGTCAGTATCATCATCTTCAAGGAGTTTGGACCAGACAACCCCACGGTGGTCCCTCCCAGAAGATTCTGTGATCTTCTGAGCAGAACTTTAATTGTCAGTTACAGGCTGCAGGATTGACTTTGGGGAGAACTGCTGGCAGACACCAATGATGGTACACAACTGTGAGACAGGAACAGTTCCAATTTATGACCAAGGCTATCCTACTCCTGATGCATCCTGCAGTTCATCTTAGGGGCATTCCTGCCCACGTGCACACAGAATTTCACAGAAAGAGAAATCCAGAGAAGGTAACTCTGTCACATTTTGAATAAGGAATGACCTGGGTTTGGTTTTGTTTTGTTTTGTTTTGTTTTGTTTTGTTTTGTTTTGTTTTGTTTTTAATATGACCCTTTTCTTTACAGGACTTTGTGAAAGACACATAATCTAAAAATATTTTGAGTAGCGAAAATCATTCAACTCGTCTTACTCTTGTAGAGCATGAGGATCACATTGGTGTCACATTTAGCTACACACAAAACAGCTACAATACACAATATTAAGAAGGACTTCAGAAAGTTATTTCAGTTCTTAAATAGCAGAGCTTGCACTGCAGCTTAACAGAAAGTTTGAAAACTTTAGCAAGAGATGTATCACAAAAAATATCATCATTTTCCCATCTGTTCAGCTAGCAAACCTTACTCACCATCATAAGTTTTAAATGAAGTTACAGATAAGAATATAACTCCCTTTTCTGTTCACATAATTGATTTTCATTTTGAAGGCTTATGAAAAATATGGAGTTCTCAAATAAGATTGAGACAAACATATGATCAAGACCAATATCAGAAAAAATGCTGTTCAGTACATGAGGCATCCCTAGCTGTTGCTGCAATAAGTTTAAGAGACTAAAGAATGATCTCAATATCTTTGTAATGTGTGTAATGTAATAACAGTTGATTGATTGGCTTCCCAAATGGGACACTGGAAAGATATGACATAGACTCCTTTATCAGTTAGCTGATTCAGATTTCGTGTCTAAAAATTAAACCTGGTCTCATTAAACTGCAGTTCAGATTGGAAAAATGACAGTAAAAAGAAAACCATAGGGATCACACATTCACAGTCTCTCAGTTATTTCACAGGAGATCTGTTCCCTTTTTCCTAATTGCTATCTCTACTGAACATACCACTGAGATCTGAAATTCAAGTTTCTATCTGTCATTATTAGAAATATAGAAACAGTGCACCCAGAAACTTCTTAACCTAGCATGCACGAGAGAGGCGCCTGTATATTTTACCAGTGGGGATTCTCACCAACAAAAAATGGTAGCTGTACAGAGTTACTTAGCAATAAAGAAATGCTGGATATCCTAGTATCTAAATATGTTTGGAAACTGTCTATGCTAAAACTCTATAAATTGCAAAATTATCACAGACAGAGAGCCGAGTCTCCACTGCAATTTACAGAGCAGTTATGTTTTTGTTTAGTGGTACTTACAGAGTCCTTTTAGTAAGCACAACACAACTTCTCCTGAGTGGTGAATCTGAATACAGAGATATCTAAAGTACACAGTGAAGCACAGAATCACAGATTCAACTAGATTGGAAAAGAACTTTGAGATCATTGAGTCCAATTTATGACCTAACACTACCATGTCAACTAGACCATGGCAATGTGTGCCACATCCAGCCTTTTCTTAAACACCTCCAGGGATGATGACTCCACCACCTCCCTGGGCAGCCCATTCCAGTGCCCAATCACCCTTTCTGTGAAGAACTTCTTCCTGATGTCCAAAATAATGTCCCCTGGCACATGGAAAAATGTCCTCAAACTCCCATCCTGTTGTCTTACAAAGAAGATGAATCCTAACAGTCTACTACAGTACTCTGCAGATGTCCTCGTCACTTTAGCTTGATCTGCCATCCTCTTCTTCCTCCCTGTGTTTGCTCTTTCCTCTTCCCAAACCCCATAGGATAGTCACTATTAAAAAAGCAGACAAAAGAGCAACAAACCTGCTGCTTCTTGACTGTGAAAGAGGGACCATTGCATCTTTGTTGTTCTGACTCTCAGTTGCTCTAGAAAATTGCGTGTTTTGCTCATGGCTTTATGTACATATTAACAAGCCCTGCTGAGGTGGCACTAGAGAATGTTTCAGAGAAGCAGCTTTAGAGTCCTTCCACTGACCTCCCTGACACTTTTGGTTGGTAAAGCCCGAACTGTGTACATGTGCTCAAGCAGAACATGCTTGTGCTATGATAAAAAGTTCAGAGTAATTGATTCCTGTCTTATCTTTAGAAATTAGTAGAAAGCATCTGTGGAAAATGTGCAGTTTTCAGGTTTAGTTCCCCTCTTCTCCCAGCCTGTCATTTTACTCCCACTTTTACAATAAAACTTCCTAGACTCAGAGCTAAGAACCACATTCACCAGGAGAGGAGGAGACTGTATTTAATCTTTAATTTTCACTTGAAAATGTAAAAAATTTTACACTTACTGTTTCAAAGAATACGTTTATGTCATAAATTATAATTTTGTCAGTGCCCTGCAAGCTGCTATTCTCCTCTTCCCAGAAAGAAGAAAGATTTTTTTTTTTAGTCAAAATTTTTGAACTCCCAGAATTTGGAAGTACCTAGATTCTAGCTCAGTCTGTAGTAAACTGATTGTGTAAGCAAGAATCACTATCTACTTTGCCAATTTGGATATTTTCTTTGGTGAAGGAGAAGATTTTGACATAGGTGCTGATGGAGGTTTTGCTCTGAAGTCTCTGAAATTAAACATTAGCCTCACATTTGTCTCCTATCTTTCTGTATATCCGTATTCCAGTTATGCCTATTGGGTAGGTTGTCTTAATGCTGGCTGGATCTCTCCAAGCCATGACTTATTCTTACATGGTGTCTAGTCTGAGACAAAAACTCACTCTAGGAATTTTAATAAGATTTTTTTTATTCTACATTTACATTCCTCCTCTTTATTTTACTCATAATTGCCATTATGATGTGCACTTTTTTTTGCTTGCTATTTGTGTATGAAAGCAGCTCACTTTGTG
The DNA here is from genome assembly GCA_013397775.1 of Eulacestoma nigropectus. NCBI lineage: Eukaryota > Metazoa > Chordata > Aves > Passeriformes > Eulacestoma > Eulacestoma nigropectus. The sequence goes on along the minus strand of VZTE01006108.1, from coordinate 2,037,469 downwards.
ATGTTTTTATATGCAAGAATTTTATAAGATGGAGAAGAATAGGAAACGAGAGGCTGATCCATAATTCTATGCTGTTTGAAAGCCAATTCGTTCCTGCTTAATAGCAAGCAGATGGCTAACTTCCCTTTTACTCTTTTATTTTCTTGAGCATGCTTATGTCCTACAATACATTATGAGGCAATAGCGGATGTTTGCTCTTTCTGCAGAAGAGAATGACAGACTGGATTTGTGTGTGGCATCTCGTTTTATTCTAGTATCATCTGACTTCTTTCTAATTTTGTCCCGTTTGATTATTTTTAACTAGCTTCTCTGCATTTAATTGCCAGTTCTCCTATGTTTCACTGCTCTGTGAACACAGTAAACACTCATGAATTCAGTGGTGAGATGATTCTTAACTTTAATAATGCGAGGTCAAGACATTGCTAGTGTCTGCTATTAGAATATTTGATGTAGAAAAAAATTCAACAAAGACTGCATTTGCAGTTTCTTACTAGGTTTTGCCATGTTTTAGGCAGCAAAACAAGCTAACTATTTTTTTTTAAAAAAATTGAGATCCTACGTTGATTTTGATGATCCTAAAATCTGCTTTGTTGAAGACATCTGAAAATTCTGACTACTTTGTTTAGGTGCCCACATAAAGGCCTTTAGAAAATTTGACTGCTGTTTAAAACTACATGTTTGTTGACTGAAGTCATCGCTGGCATAATTTTATGTAGTTCATATTATTGTTATATGATAAAGCTGTGGAAAACAGCATGTTGGCTACAGATAGATGTCTTAGCTCTCAGTACCTCTTCACCTTCACCTTCTTTTTCTAGCTTAGAGTTTTCTGAAGATTTCATGGTGGATGTTTTATTCTCTCTTTCTTTTCCTAAGAATACATAAACCATTATTTGCAATTTCTGTGATAGTTTATGATTCTAATTACTAATGAAGAGGTGCATTATAAAGAAGAAAAGGCTCAGAAGAATAAACTGATAAAAACACCTCTGCACATCTCTTAGCCTCATTACTGGTGCTGTTTCTGTGTTTAAACTTAATATGATGATAACCATTCTTTACACAATTTTCTTTCATTGTGCTCATAACGCCATGGAATCACTTTCCCCTTAATGTGAATTGCTGCTGGTATTACCTTCTGATTGCTTGCTGCCTGCACCCACTGTCTGTTTTATTGTGTCTGAAATGAGCTGTCTTTTTTACCGTCCTAACACCTCGCTCTTTTCTGAGTTCACCTAAAGCAATATTAAGATCTACTGAGAACATTAAAGTTACTGTAACTATGATTTCCCATTTCACTGCAAGACAGCTGGAAGACAGTACAGAATTTTCAAATACCCATATCTTTGATATACCAACCTCTCTGATATACCAACATCTCCTAAATTCCTTCTTCCTATGCCTCTTCTTGACCCTGGCATTTCCTAATCAGGCAAAGAGGGAAATTCTTGATGGAAGCATTATCTAAGAGTTCCTGAATTGTTGTCAAATGTTTAAGCAGATAAAAAAAATGCTTCCTCTGATGGCCATATTTTTGTTTGGGAAGCATGCATTTGGCAAAATTAAAATATTCCTAAGATTATATTTAAACTTTTGGGATTAATTCTTGTTTGATTAGCGACCAAAATGATAATCTAGTCATCAAATACACTTTATAATATTATATTACTGTATGAAAACTATGTGACTACTGGATCCCTGCTCAGCATAGACAATGGTAAGGAAGAATAATTTGTTGGAGAATGTATTTAAATTGAACATGCACTTTGTCATACTGAAAACAGGTTAAAACTAATAATGGATTTCTTCTACTTCTTTGCAGGAGATTTAAAGGGACAGCAACATTAGTCACAATTTTATGCAAAAATCCTCTCGCTACTGAATTAGCTTTCCATGAAAGCAAAGAAGGTTAGTTTAATTTAGTTTAAGAATGTGTCTATGATAGTGATGTGAGAGAATTGTTTCCTGAATGTTATCACACAAAAATTACAGGTCATTTGAACGGACTGATAAACAAAGCAATCAGCTTTCCAAATACACAACATTAGATTTTACATTATAAGGAAGAATATTTCTACCAAAATTCAAACAATTTTGAATTGTGACTTCTGATTTTCTTTAAAAAATGTGTCTCTCTTAATCAGGACCTCTGCTATTACGCATTTTTTTCTAAACCAGCACGTGATAAATAATTGTTTATTATAACATCAGGTTTCTGTAGGAAAATCATAGCTCTATTTTAACTGAGAGATGTTTTTCATGACAAAATAAGTGGGATTGACATTTTAATAACAAGGAATAGGCATGGGAATTCTAGAGATGCAGTAAAATGAATTATATGGTACAATAATTATTTAAATGGTTAACATGCTTGCCAAAAATTCATTCAACAGTTATTTATTTCAAAATTGAATCAAACAATGATAATTAACAGACCATGACTGGCAAATGTTGAAATCTACATTCATAAATGGATTATTATCTCTATAATTTATCAATTCTTCACACTATAAAGCAGATTCCACAGGCTTCTTACACAGAGTAGAAAATATTTAGACAACCAGGATGAGTTGAAGGACCTATGAAGTTCTGCGTCATCCAGGACACAAGCTCTTGCATATGGGCAGTTGAAAACCATTCAAAATAAGAAGAACTTAAGGCTTTTATAATTTAAATAGAAATTATTTGAATACTTGCCAACGCCCACACCCCCCCCCCCCCAC
>VZTE01006108.1:2019024-2034670 GCA_013397775.1 Eulacestoma nigropectus | reverse complement strand
CCCCCCGTAATAACACACAAAGTATAAAATTCTGCTATTTAGCTATCTTCACACTGGCTTTGCAAGATGGAGTTAACAAGGAAGCCTCACAGTTCATGTTTCCCAAGCCAAACGGGGGCTGTCTGCCAGCATGTTGCAATCAGTCTCGAGAAATTTTAGTGATTGTGTTCTCGACCCACCAAAAGCTGCAGGGCCAAGCTTGCCCTCTCCAAGATCCTAGCATGTCCTGATCACTGCAGAATTCACTAGCAGAGGGAATTTGCTAGGGATCAGTGCCCAGTCATTCAGCAGAAAGTGGGTCATAGCCAGCCAAGTCATGGCATATGCATCCAGACTTGCTGCTGAGTCAGAGTTCCCATGGCAAGATGAATTTTGCAAGGGGACCATATAATTTAATTTCTGATTTGAATTCTATGACACTTAGTATAACAGAAGCCAGCTTGGATCAAATCCATGGGAAATGCCATGTTATTAATGAAACTAAATTTGATAGTAATATTAATGTTTGCTTAATTTAAGAGTAATAGCTGTTTCTCTTGCAGATATGACTTTTTTTTTTTTTTTTTTCTGCTGTACAGGAGCACAGTAACCCATTTCTCTGATCCTAGGAAACCAAAGTAATGGTTTGCATATATCTGCATGAACACACGCAACAGAAGCCTATTTCCAAACTGCATAACTTATAGAAAAACTCACTTAATGTCTGGCCAACTTGTTTGCTGTGCTAGTTTTGGTTGGGGTAGAGTTAATTTTGTTCTTACTGTCTGGTATGGGGCTATGTTTCGGATTTATGCTGGAAACATCAGGATGTTTTCATTACTGCTGAGCAGTGCTTCCAGAGAGTCAAGGCCTTTTCTGCCTTTCACCCCACTCCACCTGCCAGAGGTGGGGATGCACATGGAGCTGGGAGAGGAAACAGCTGACTCCAGCTGACTCCAGAGATATTCCAGACCATATGACATCAATCTCAGCATATACAGCTGGGGGAATAAGGAGAAAGGATGGGATGTTCAGAATTATGGCTTTTGCCTTCCCAAGTCACGTTACAGGTGATGGAGCCCTGCTTTCCTGGGCATGGTTGAACACCTGCCTGCCCACGGGAAATGGTGAATGAATGTCATTTTGCTTTGTTCGTGTGTGAGGTTTTTGCTTTACCCGTTAAATGGTCTTTGCCTCAACCTACGAGTTTTCTCACGTTTACTCTTCTGATTCTCTCCCCATGCCACCATGAGGGGAATTAGTGAGCAGCTATGTGGAGCTTATGTGCAGCTCAGGTTAAATCTTGGTGGTTGCACATGTGTAAAGTGACAGTAAAGACTTTTCTCTGCAGAATGATGAGTTTCAGTAACATGACATTGAAAGGCTCCTTCTTCATGAAAGAAAGTCCGGATGACTTTCTAGGTCATAAGGAAGACGCAGAAGCATGTTACTTGGAACTTTTGGATAGTATTGCTCTCTGCTTGAAAACCCCGTTAAAGAGTGAAACATCAAGCAGCTAAATAATCCAGGTAAATGTGCAGAGGTAGCATGTTTTCAAGATACCATGTCAGTTGATTTTATAAGAAAAACTACTGGGGCAGAAACACTTCTTTGAAAGAAATTGACTTGAAAGAGAACACCTTCTGCTGTTTCTTTATTCATCTGTAAAATACTAACCATGAGTTCTGCTGCTCTAGACAAAGTTTCCCTATTTGTCAAAATTTTAAATGAAACTGTGAAACTTAATGTTCAAATAGTTAAAACCTGGATGCTAAGTTCCAGGGTTGTACATGTAGCTATCAGGTACTGTTGTATGAAAGAGCCACACGGATAAAAACTTGTGTGCCAAAGTTGTCCTGGATTTATTTTGAAAACACAGAATATATTACTTTATATCACTGATTCAAATACACACCTGTATGTATACATACCTAAATTTATATGTCTGTATTTATAGACTTATGGTCTTTTATAATTTTAGCCTGAATATATTGAAACAGTGCAGTAGCCTGTGATTAGTCAGACTATGCTCTTCCTGTTTTCTTTCTCACACTTTCTCCCTCTTATTGTTAATTAATTGTTTTCCAATACAGAGAACTGGGATAAAAGCCAAATTATTTTTTTCTGGGAAAAAGTGGATGTTTACATATTGTAAGTTAAGACACCTAACTGTTGGAGGGGCCACCACCGTCAATTTAGTTTTCTGCATTGAATTGCTCTGCAGAGCAGCCTTTGTTCATTTTTTTTGTTTGTTTATTTCTCCCCTCCTGTTTGTACAGGAAATCTAATAAGCAGGCTTAACTTTTTGGCTAGAAAAACAATCATCTTACTGGATTTTTGTCCTACTATGCATCCTCGTGTTAAAAAAAAAAAAAGAAAAGAAAAAAGAATAAAGGTAGTTTGAGAGCTTGATTCTGCTATTCATGCTTCCAATGAAGAAGATTCAGGTCTTCCTTTCTACCTACTGGCAAGCAAAGGTGTATCTGGTAGCTGGGCCTATAGAAGTTCACAGCCAAATGGCTATCCCAGTGAGCAATGAAACAGATTTGAATAGAGAGATATTCTAACTTCAGCAGATTTTACAAGAAAATGCTGGAAATTTTTGAGGATCTGCATTGGATAACATGCACAAGGGAACACTGATACACTTGGCGAGCTGTTGTGGTATTTGACATTAGATAGAAAATATAGCTAATGACAGAAAATTAGAACTCTAAACACAGGAAATGGAAATAGATAAACTAATATTTTCATGGGAGTGGTGTCACATCTGTGTATCTGTGTTTATTCAAATGATCTGGAGGTGAAAAAGCAGTGTGTGAGTAGTGCAGTGCCACTCCACTTGCCTTCCTCGCTTGTCCTTTCCATCACTCTCTGCCGACTCTATTAATTTCTTGTTGTTTGCAATACAAACTGTAAACACTTTGATGCCACTACTATCTTTGTATGGCACTTTTGTCCATGACATCTCAGTCCTCCCTACATCTGCAAAGGCCACAGAATACAAGCCAAAGAAATTTTTGCACTACTGGCCATATTTATTTATTTACATCCTTTTATGTAAGGGCAAATCAATCCTTTCAGCTGTTTATTGTGTTGTGTGCAAATATGGTCTACCTCACTCGCAACAAAACCTGAAAGATGATTCTCTTATGAAATGTCATTGACATTGCCTCATGTTGCCACATGGAAATTTGGTCCAAGAAAAGGACTTTTGTTTGCCTATACTATTTTTATTTTTGTGAACTGGGATGTATACATTTCAAAAACAGTTATAGATGTTGAAGTTTAAACTGGTATGAATGAAAACAGTCTGATAATATCAGCATCCTCTCTTCTTCCATAAATGTGAATGATAACTGACATGCTGGGGAATAAAGGACTTTGTCTAGTAAAATCATTTTCCACTACTCCTCTTTATAGGTCAGAAATAATTTGTTTCAAAAAGAATTTTGAACTTTTCACTTATAATGTGGGCAAATTCAGTGACCATTATTTTTCTGAGATGTAGATTCATATCAAAAGGAGGCTGGAAACACTAAAAATTATCTAATATGACTAACCATTGTTCCAGGAGATGACAAAGAAGGGGACCTGTGCCCTCAGCCCCAGCCATTCACTTTATCAGATATTCATTCCCTGTTTTTTTCATTATTATGGTCCTTTAAAAATATGTCTCTCATATTCAGAATTTTCTCCTGCATTGAGAAAGCATCAGCTTTTATTGAAGGTTTCACTGATTTTCTCAGCATGGTAAAGTTCTCTAAAACTGTGTTCCAGTGGCCATAAAATTTACCTGTGATCACTGTCTATAAGGAAAAGTTACTAACCCAGGCTGCTGATGCACTCAAATGAACTATCTGAAATTATCTGAGTAACCAAATGCTTAGAAGAGACAGAAAAAGGGAAAAGATATGGTTCTTATTTGTGCCTCAGAATGACTTGTACAGAGAATGGTTTACTCAAGCATCTACTTAGTATTCAGTGAAAAACATTACCCAGAAATTTTTGAAATAACTTGAGGCCTTTGAAAAAGTAATTTCAGTGTAGTTCACTGCATGAAAACAAAACAGTAAAATTGCTAGATGAGAGAAGTAATACTTTAACTTAATAAAACTTATATTAAAATACTCCAGGTTTTCTAGTCCAGTGTCTTTACCATCTGTGAATTCAGATATTCCAGATGTTTGCACATAATGTATCATGTTATGCTCAGTGTTTGCTGTAGCAGAGAGAAACGATTTATTGATTTTTGTAAGAACTTTCTTAGAAACAAAGATGTAGACTTTAAACGACTTCTGAATAAACTTCCCCAGGAAAGTATTAACTCTAAATGGTCCACAATTTAAATTGCTCACCATGATAACCATATTTGAGTAGATACTTGCATCTAATCCTCACATTGACTAGCAAAGTCCTGTTAGCAGGATGATGATGGTTGTGTCAGGTAATTTTTGTTTTGCACAGTGCCTCCCTTGTTAGGGAAGCCATTTAGAGCTTTCTGAAAGGGACCTGCTGGTATTCCGTGCAAGTATTGTGTGGCATATGAATGTGAACATATGGATGATGCCTGTTAAATTTCACTACAAGTCATCTGGAAGAGAAGACAACGTATGTTTGAGTAAATACAGAATTTGGTTGGCAGTCTACTGTCATTCCAAAACCTAGGCCGTCTGGTGTCTGGGAAGCAGGGAAAGAGGCACATCCCCTGCACTCAGGAGAACACCTTCACCAAACAGCACAGAATTGTGCTCTGTATGTAGCTCCAGATTGGTGAAAGACAGCTTGTTTGACATTCAAGGGGATGAAATAGCACCAAGAAGAGCTTTCTTGAGCTGCTTTCATCTTTGCCAGCTTGCAATGTCATCATGTATTTCTGGCAAATAGAGCTTGCATCAGTTCGGTTGACAGGTCCTCATGAATTTTAATATCTAAGCTCCATATTCATGTTAGGAGCATTAATGTTCCCTGAAGCCTTTTTATTCTAGGAAGAATATAAATATTTCAGAAATTATTTCCATCTATTTGTTCATGTATGTTTCTGTATGTATGTGCTTATGCACATGTATAACATTGCTTATACACCAAATTTTTGCCAAAGTTCAAAATTATTTTTGTCTTGACAAAAGTAAAGCAGAGGCACTAATTTGTGTCTCCTATCCTCCAAGTGGACAGCATGTTTGGATTTTTTAAATAAACTTGTGCTTTTCTTAGAGTGGAAAAGATCGAAAAGTTTGTGGGTACACATATCATGTCATATTCAATTCAGGTTACAAATCTGAGGGCTGGCCCCCAACTGGGATAAAATGGCAAAGCTCCAGTGGAGTAGAGAAAATTATCTTGGCTTTATACAGACAGAGATTGCATCCTTTTCAAGAGGCAATGCTTTATAAATAGGCAGCAAAAGACATAAAATCATGCAAATGGAAGTTGCGCGCCATGAAATTTGAGGATAGAAGCACTGTAGAAAATTGGATAAAACATCAATGCTCAGGAATATAAAAAGCATTAATAAGAATTTCCTCTTTTCTTATGTTGTATTAAAGAAATCTGACAAATATTAAGAGGACCAGAATTAAAACCATGCTCAGTTTTTCAAGTCACTTGAACATGAGGTTGCCAAAGATTTTTGCTAAGATGCTTCTTAAGTACCTTCAGATAGATTGAAGGAAAAAGCCCAACCCCAAACCAACAACCACAACCTTTGGGAACTGCCTATTCAGATATTTGTTCACTGAAAAGGAATAAATAAGAATTACTAATAAAGTCAATTATATGTTCAAAGGATGTCAATTGCTTATAATACTAGATAGAATGACACACGATATCATAAGTCTTCTAAGTGAAAGTTACATATAAAAAAAAAGAAAAACAGTCTAGAGTCAAGTATATAACAACTGTGTGGAGCGCAATAACATGTTTGAGAACACTTTTGGTGAAAATGATCTTATTCAGAAATGCGATTGCTATGATCCTAAAATTCTTCACGAAGTAGGAATTCTTTCACTGATTAATTTTGTGTGGAAAAGACTCAGAAAGAGCATTTTCAGAAGCCCATCTGAAGGAGAAGGTTACTTTCACCCAGCAGGAGACTTCCAATGCTTCTGTCAACTCCTGCTTGTGCCAGGCTCTGTTCTGAGCGGAGGGAGAGGGCTATCAATCTCCACTGATCTTCCAGTTCACTCAGCACAGGCTACTGAAATATTCAATAAAATAGAAAGCCAGACTCCAAGAAATGAATTCATAGCATGGCTGTTATGTCATTTACACTGTCAGTGAGATGTTCCAGTCCCACGCCTGTGACTATCTATGTCTTTATAGAACAATAGGTGCTATGTCTGTAAGCTCCAACAGGGTTTGCAATACATTGAAAACTAAGCATGGCTTTTGGACGTTCTGGTTATATCCACACTAGATGATGATGTGCAATAGATTGACTATTATTATTATTATTATTATTGTTTATTACTACTCCTTTTCTTAGTCTAGCTATTCATTAACTTGAAAATTATTTCAGGAAACTAATATCAAATCATTCTATTTGAGGTGGTATGAAATGTTTTATTTCAATCATAAGTTTAAATTGCAATATACCATCACATTTCTAGATCATCAGTTTGGTGATAACAGTAATAAATATCATTCAGAATGTCAACTTGTGGCAACTGGTTTTGGGGGTTTGACTATTGCAGCAAGAACTTCTATATGTTAGAGATGGGGAGTGCTGTAAGAGTGGATTAAAGAAAAATGTTGTCAGACATAAAATAGTGAAGGAATCCTACTAGGATTTACTAAAATTTGTATAGAGATCAATGCCAAATCAGGTTCAGAATGTTGTCATAAACCCAAAAATATATCTTAAAGATTTAAATGGAAGCTATAAATCAGTTACAAAGAATGAAATTTTATTTAGCTTTTATGCAGTAGCTCTGAAGGACTGAGTCTGTTTTCTAACTAAAATTATAGGTAAAGATTAAAAATAGCCTACTTTGACTGCATTTCTGGAGAGAGTATGGAACACAGTGCTTTTTAAACTCATTTCTTTTGAAGGAAAAGCAGAGATTTTTGAACTGGTCACTAGAGAAGAATCATAAAATCATTTAGGTTGGAAAAGACCTCTAAGATCATTAAATCCAAACATAAACTTGGCACTGCCAATTCCACCACTAAACCGTGTACCTAAGTACCACATCTACTGGAGTCTTTTAAATATCTCCAGGGTGTTATGCCTCATGAGTGGACATAGTGCCTACAATGGGGACAGTGGAGATCTACTACCAATTCAGGTACTGTAAATGATAGAATAATTACAGAATCATTCAGGGTGCAAAAGACCTTTATGATCCTCAAGTCCAACCATTAACCTCGCGCTGCGAAGTCCACCACTAAACTATGCCACACTGAAACATCTTCTAAATATTTTCAGGAATGGTGACTCCACCTCTTTCCTGGGCAGCCCGTTCCAATTCTTGACATGTCTTTGCATGAACAAATTTTCCAAATATTCAGTCTAAACCTTCTCTAGCACAGCTTGAGGCCATTTTCTCTCCATCTTGTTACTTAGGAAAAGTGACCAATCCTCACCTGGCTACTCCTTTCAGGTAGTTGTAGCAAATGAGAAGGTCTCCCCTCTAAGCTTCCTTTTCTCCAGGCTTACCTTATAAACATATTTAGATATTCAATTAAAAAGCTAACTCAAATACATTTATGATCAACTTCTGATTGTTTCATATTTTCCATGAAAGCTATGATACATTTCTGAGCACTAAATATACAAGTCTCTAGGAAAAAACAAAACAAAACCAAAATCTATAGATGCCCCATCTGCTACTAACTTGGCTTTAACGTCTGAGCTGTGAACAAAAGAATTATTGAAAAATGTAGGTGAGGAAATAAAAAGTTAAATACCTTTCCAAATAGCTTTTGATATTGTGGTGGGCTGACCTTGAGTGGCTGCCAGATGCGTTATCAATACCATTCTAGCTGCAAATAAAAGGCACAGCACTATAAGGGCTGTTATGGGAAAGTTAACTCCATCCCAGCCAGACCCAATGCATAAATAAGATAAACTAAACTGAAGTTCAAACATAGCCCGAGCTGTATGCTAAGCTATATGTGCTTTGTCCAAACATAAACTTTTAAAGTGACTTCTTCTCTGTTCCATTTTGTGTCTTTTCATCTGTACCATTTATCTAAGCTTTCTGAAAGCTGATGCATTGTGCACAGCTACTCAACCCTTTAATATAAAACCACTTAGTGCAAGCATCTCAGTGACATGTCATCTCTCTAAATGTTGCTGTGTTTTTAGAAGTCTCCTATTTTACAATCAAAACTTAAAAAGGACAGGTAATCTACTGCAGCAATATGTCAGAAAAATGTTATAGAAATAGCTCATTCAAAAGGAGGTTTTACTCTCCAAATTCTATGAATTGCTTTGAACCTGTACTTTTATATACACTAGATTTTTCCATAACAGTAATTTCAAGAAAGAGATGGTGCTTCCTTGTTATAATAGGGTATAGCTGTGGGATTACGTATTTTGGTAAGGTTCAACAGTTGTATACTATACTAACACATTTTTCCTCCATTTTAATCTTAATCCATGATTTATCAAGGATAAATGTCAGTAATGGGAATCAAATGAAGATTAACATAATAGATCTAAATCATTTCCCTCAAATCAAACTACACATGAATTGCAGGGAAGGTGGAAGCTGACCTAATAATAATTCTCAGCTTCCTTTGCAGTGTTGTGCGAATGCCTGTCTCTATGTGTAGCACTGAAACTCCTGGTTAGATGTGAAAATGAAAAACAAATACAAATGTTGGGGAAAAATAAATCCTCCCCAATTTATCAATTAAGAGCCTTTCAAGTTTTGCAGAATGTAAAACGGAGGCACTAAAATAAGGTACAAAATGAAGATCCCATATTTACATTCACTGCCTTTTACTTGTTATTCAGCCGTTGTTCCTCATTTATGTCAGAGTGTGAGTAGTCAATACCTTGTAGTCATTTATGTTACTATTCAGTTGAAATAGTGATCTTTCACAATGATAAACAAGATAAGAATGTGAAGCTAGGAGAAATAAGGTAAAATCAGCACTAATATGTGCCTATCATTCATGGTGTGTCAGGTATGACTAGGACACAGCAAGGGTGAAGATTAAACACAACAAATGAGCTCATATTCCAACGTGTACAATTAGACGTTTTGCAAGCATAGCGCACGTAACAAAAATCAACCTTTTATTTTCAGATTTTGAGAACTGAATACGGCTTCTGAGATCACTGCCTCATTCTGCTGTGGAGATACAGTGGAAGAAGTAATTCATAGCTGTTAAGGTCTTGAAAGCCAGCTCACATATCTGGCATTAATTGAGATGTTCTGGTACACTGGTAGCTATGGGTGGTTTTTATTTCACATTGACAGAGAATATAAGGTTCACTTTGGCATTTTAAACTAAGTGTCTGGTCAATTCAACTGGACTTTCTCAAGTTACTTAGATCAACACTTTTAGAAGATGATTTTTCCCTCCTGCCTTAGTTAACTTTGTTAAAATGGGTTCAGCCATGCCCCAGAAGTACCTGCCTGTCTTACCTTGTTTCCTTCTTCATATCAGGTCTTGTTGAACCTCTGAAGGTGACCTGTCTATCCCAGCGACATAAAAGCTGAAGTCTTCAGTATTTTCTCTGTTCTCTATTGTTTCATAGAATATGTCTGGGGATGGGTGTCTTTTTTTTTTTTTTTAAATTTTCACTCCGCTTGAATAACCATTTACTGCGCAACTTCATAGTCCAAATGTATTTATATTTAAGGTATCTTCCTTGCTTTCGGTATTCTCTTGTACCTTCTACATCTCCTTTACCTCTTTACATGCTAGTAGTGATATTTGCTTTCCAAATTTGAACATTTACAATTTCTCTGAAAATTTGAAAAAATTACTCAATTCAATATTTTTCTCTTTTAACCTCATGCATCTAAGTTTGCATTGCCCTATATATTTTCCATTTTCATTATACATTAACCACTCTTAGAATTATCTGATTGTGAGATAGTGTCTGCTAATTAAATTAATGCCATTCCCAACTTCAAGTGACTTCCTACAACAGAAAAGCACAGCTGTAGTTTATTTACAGGCAGAAAATTTGAATGCCCATTCTCTGTGAAGGAGGACTTCTGCTTATAGCTTTCTCTGTAAACAGGGAGTTGAGTACTTTATCATTCCTTAATGGGATAGGACAAAGGCAGTACTAAGAAACGGAGTAGTTAAATAAGCCTGTGGCAAATAAGAGCTCCACAATGATGAATTCTATAGTGCTTTCCATCTACTGTAAACATGTGTGTTACAAGCCTGAAGTTTATGAATAATGGCTTCATTTTGAAGTAATTAGAATGCTATGCCATTAACAGCAGGAAGTCTGGATAATTGTATTTCAGAATTAAATGTCTAGGAAAAGACATTCCTGTCTCTATTACAATTATGTTTATGATTAATGACAGAAATGACAACCTGCAATATAAATACAAAACAGCAAAAATTAACTGTATCCATCATGGATGACAGTATGAAAACTCCAGCGAATCAGTAATCATAGGTAAAAAAAGAGCTTGATAATCTTGATTTGTTTCATATTGGAATATCCTCATATCCTTTCCCTTATTTTTGAGGTGTAAGTCTTCCAGCTGCTTCATACCAGAGCAAGCATGAAATACCAGAGATGATTAGGTGCAAAATATTATATTTTGTAGACCAGTCAAACAATGTTTTGTGGGTGTGCTAGAGCTTACCTTGATGGGGTCAGGGGTGTCATTCGAACACATCTGTAGAGCAACACAACTAATAGTGTTTTATTAGCACAATATTTATTGAAGTCAATTCTCTTTTCTCTGAGCTAATAAGTATTGGAATACCTTAGGTAATATAAAGTTTCTTACAAAGCAGATGAGACTGCTTTTGGAGTTGACCTGAATTTGTTTCTTGATGCTTCCACACTGTCAGTTCTAGGAAGAATTATTTTCTCATGTATTGCTTCATGTGAACTGCTTCTGTTCGCAAGCAGCACCACACCTCTGTGTCTGAGATAAAACCTCTATCAGCTGCTGATTTTGTAGTATTGCAGCAGAAAGCCTCCTGAGTTGCACCATGAGGAGCCTGCTGGCAGACCTAGCAGGACTGGAGCCATGGTGTAACTTACAAGTCACATGAGATCAGGTATGACTGAAAAATTCCATCTTTGACTAAAATCCATCCCATAGCAAACTGTAGATCATGCCCCAGGAACTGAAGAGCAGTCACAATCCCAATGTGTCATTTGCACACTGCTCTCTTCTCCTCCTGACACGTGTGTAGATTAAGGTGGAGGCAGACATCACTCTCTTCCCACCTGTTTATATCTTCATTGACCATGTGGGGTGTTTGCGTACAGGAGTGGGTACTGAAGTGAATAGGCCTGGGTCTGCTCAACTAGGTTCATCAGTGTAATGAAAGCTAAACTGACATCCTCAGGGTATTGCACCTGCAGGAAACTGACATTCTCTTCTAGGAGAAGTGGGAAGTTTTAAAACTGAAGTTTTAAAATGTCTGAATATATTTTGTTCAATCTTACACCACAACAGACCCTATCAATACAGAGGCTCTCGGCAGGATGTCTTTGTTGAATTGCACTTCACGGTAAAGTTTTCTAAAGGTATTTATCATCATAACAGCCTGCATTGATTCCATTTTCCTTTGTTTAACTGGTTGATGCCTTCCATTTATGACTTCACGGGTAGGAACTGGGTACTCTGTGTCATGAAACAGGTGTAACTGATATATCTGGTTCCTGTTGCAGGAAAAGGTTTTCTGGTTTGTTTATTTATTGAAGACTTTATTGAAAGATACTGTCTCTCTCTGCTTATGTTTTGCTCTTGTTCTTAATCAGCCCCTCTATTATCACTTAGGCATTGTTCTGCTAGACTTGTTTATCTGTATTAGTTTATCAATCTAAACATCTCAAGGACAAGGAAAGCTGAAAACTGTCCCATAGGTTTTTCTTGATAGCTACTGAATAAATATATGCTTTTGGAAGCATGGGCATATCATTGCACAGTGCCTAAGTTAAGGAGATTGATTGCAAGAACCAAAAGGGTAAGCCCTCCTAGGCAATCAGAAAAAGCCTGCCAGTCAGTGAAGGTTCCTGCATTCTGAAGGTGTTCAATAAACAATGAATAGCCTTAAGTGCCTACACTACAACTGGGCACCGTAGTAGGAAATAACTACTCATGAATATTTTGTAATTATTTTCTCTGTAAGAGTTCTGTTTATCACTTGTAACACCTTTTGTAGCACCTATCACTCTAAGATCTCTGTACTCAGCTAGCTAGGAATAAATTTTTTGCCTGTGGGGTTTCTCTTCAATCATATACTGAAAAATGTCTGCACCTGCCATGAATACTCATGTTCTGTTGTGCAGGAATGAATGAATACAGGTTTCTGCTATTTGCCTTGAAACCCTTTGTACACAGCACTGAGGTGCAGAAACAATGTTGTCTTTACTTTGCACAGAGTCTTGCCCCACTGTGCATCAGTTAAGCTTATCAGCAAGAAAATAAAGAAAAGAAACAGTTTGGTGCCTAATGTAGCAATGTCCAAGAACATCAAAAGGCAAAAAAATCAAAATTTTTTTTTAAAGTAGTTTTTCTGCAAATCCAGGGGTTCTGGCTCTCATAAAAGGTGATGATGGGGCGTGGAGCACAGGTCAAGCTTCAGATCTGGAGATGTAAGACACAGTCAAAAATCACCTCAAAGCCAGATTATGTTCTCTTGCTGTCAGATAAAAAAGTAAATCTACATGGCCATAGGCATTACCTGCTGGTAATCCATGTGAGTCTGTAATGAATTCTGCATGTTATCTTTACTAGTGAGAATTTCTGCTAACAGTTTCTGCTTCTATTTCATACACACTAAATCATGCAACTGGTTTATACAATATCTTACTGAATGCGATTTTTTTTTCTAATTAATGTTTTAGCAGTTAGTGAGCTTGTTGTAAATATGTGCTACACTTAAATAATGGTTTTGTGTCAATTATGTTGGTTTAAGCAGTATTTCCAAAAGAGACACTGACTTTCAGGTTCGTGGCACAGCTTTTGACTTAGAGTCTTATCTATGTATTCAGTTAAATGAGTAAGATTATACATAAGACTAAAAGATGCAGAGTTCATCATTGTAATAGAAAGGATAAATAAGGAATGTAAGACTGTGCTTTTACTCACATCCCTTAATCACTGCTCTTTCTTAGTAATTAACTTCAATGGAATTCTAGATATTAAGTAAGTAAATAGTCACCAGAACACTAATTTTTATGCAAAGATCTCACAATGCAAAATGTAATTACTCCCAGGTAATACTATGAAAATTTTACAGCTTTTCAGATTTCTAGCAAAATCATTTTGTTCATTGTGTTTGAATTTTTGTTTCTATATTCTGGTGATGACCTACATGTGACTGACAGTTGACCTGAAAAAGTATTTCCCAGAACAGAAGGGAAGAGAATGTTAAAACAAAACATGACAAAATCATGAAAGAGCAAAGGTAAATCTGAACTTTCAGAAAATCAATATCTCTGCGTGGTATTCTATTAACACAACAAATCCTTTACAATGATAAGAATGTTAGAGAAAACACTATCTTAATAAATTTATTCTCTCTTGAAATAAAGATTGTGGTAACAGTGAGCAGAAACATCAAGTCCGAAAATCACACCATCAAGACAAGAAAGTAATCTTGCAGCCTACACAAGAGTTTAAATTTTCACAGTTCTGTTTTGGCCCAATGCCTACATGAAATCCTGCTTCATTTCTGATTTTCACATTAAAATCTGTAGCTTGCTGTCATGTAAAAATAGGACAAAAATGCCTTGCTATAGTTTCATATACAGATTGTATATTTTAATACTCAGTTTGGAATATTTGTTCCTTGGGTACACCATGAAAAGACTTTTAAGCTAATGGTGTTTAATATAGAGTGAATAATTAGAAAAAAAAGAAAAGTCACCAAATGGAAATTACTGGGTATATGGTCTTAGAAAATTGTATTTGCTATACAGCAGGCTATGTTATTCTTTACAGCCAAAACTTCAGGAAGCAGGGTTTTGGTCCTCCATGCAATTTCCTCAGACTCTTTTCACTTTCCATTCTCTAACCAAAAACATTTTACAGAGGCATCTCCAGCTGTCACTTGTAAAACATTTTTTTCATGAACAAATAATGCACAAGAATCAAACTGTCAAGGAAAGAATACCAACAAGCCACATTGATAGACCTAAAGCTATGATTTTTCTGGTGTAATTCTGTTTGGTGTTCAGTGACATATGAAGCGTACATGTAAGGAATTAGAAAAGCCCAACAGCATAGAAATGCAGTGAGAATATATAATTGGGACCTTGTGAAAACTGTAGCATTAAAAAACATGTCCAGTTAAATGTAAGCATTTCAGGTACTAACTACCTTTCCAAGAATTTTATGCACAAGGTAAGGAAGAAACCTTTTCAGAATGTATGATAATGTTTAGAAGAATTCCATTTCTAGAAAATATGGGCTTGTGACATACTATGGAAATTGCAGCTCAGTTTTATCCTCAGATCCATGGCTTTTGCCAAAATCTAGGATAACTGTTTATAGGTCACCAAGTACAAGACTGGCATTCATTTAAAAAAATTTTACGTCTCTGCATGCATCTGGCTGTGCCTTGCATATTATATGTGTGTTTATATTTTTTAAAATTATAGGTATATATATATGTATTCAATCTGTGTAAGTATGTAAAACGTATCAAAGGGAAACTGAAAATGTGCTGCTGTTATTCTGCAGTGAATGTAATTTTATCTATTCCTGGTAATTGTATGTATATGTAATTGTATCACTTGTAATATGTAATTGTATCCTATATCCTGTCTTTCTCTTGTTAATTCTCTGTATCCACAAAGTCGTCTACTTTTGTTATATTCATATCTTCTGTGGACTACTTAACACATCATCTAATCATACTGCCACTTAGTGAAATTTAATCCTAAACCTATAAATAGGCTTATTTATCAATTCCAAAATTGTTTAAGACATTTCTCTCCTTGGTTGGTCAATGACACTGATACCCTTTGCCTTCATGTTATGTTTGCAGATAAACATCTTTGTGCTGTCTGAAATGCTCCCTGTCTCAGACTTGGAAGATTCCTTCCTTATACTGGTAGAAACTTCCCCGTTACGCTCCTGTCATGGGTTGAAACTGAGTTGGTTGACAAGCTTTTAAGCCAATGCACTTTTGCGAATTTTGCATATTTAAATCCCGTGGAAGGGCAGGAAGTTCCTCTTGTTCCCGGTCTCCTGAGGGAGAAGGGGGTCCTCCGAACCATGGGCGGCCTCCGGGCCCAGCCTGGGCTCCTGCCTGCCCCCCCTCACCCCTCTCCCTTCCCTCAGAGTCGTGGGCAGCTAAACTACCCATGGACTGCCCATAGCCGAATCCATCTGGCTCAGCTTCTGGAGGAATCAGGAGGCGCCTCCCCTCCCCCTTCATGCAGCCTGGGGGAGCCTCCTCTCCCCTTCCTGCAGCCCGCGCAGACCCAGCGGGACCAGCGGAGCCTCCTTTTCCAGCCTGCACAGCTCGCACCGAACTGAACAGCAGCGCAGCC